>WKFP01014729.1:339916-493991 GCA_011057875.1 Pterocles orientalis | reverse complement strand
TGGGAACCAGGAGGTATAGCCCTTCCCTTAAAGATGTGCTTAGCGAGGTCTTGGATTTGATCATCATTCTTCAGCAAGTGTTTCACTTTAATATGCACTCCAGTGTTTTTTTTTCTTTTTCCCCTCCCAAAATATCTTTTGATTTTCGTGTTCCTTGCAGCCTGTGTCAGTTCATAGCACTGCTCCAAGGGAAAGTTACCATGAGGAAAACCAGAGTGTGAGTTTCCAGTGTTTGATCAAAACTTGTGTGTGCCCTTGTCCGATTCACCTGGAGTTGCATTAGTTCTCAATGTAGTGAAATGCCTTTTTTGCAAGAGCAAGCTGCTTGTACAGAAAAGTTAAAGCACCCCATATCCTCATGCTGCCTTACCTTGCAGTAGCTTGCTAGTGAAGAGCAGGCAGCCTAAATATGTGTTGCAGCTACCTTTGGTCCTCGTGTTATCCAATAACAAGTTCTTCCAAAGCACACAAATAACATGGCAGGGCATCATATGAAATGTTATCAAAAGCCAGATCTCATATAACTGAAAATCAGGTATGGCTCCCTCAATCAGGAGGGAGTTGTTTTCCTCTCGTTTTCAGTGTGTTGGTCAAAGTATAATTGGTAGTGCATGTGGATTTGTTCATGCTTTTACTTGCTGCTAGTAGAGAACTTCATAGAAGTTTGTTCTTCTTTTCCTATGTGTAGCTGGAAAATTAATTGGTCTGGGGTTGTGCTGGTATCCTTCTGGTATTTGCTGGTCTCAAATTCTGCTCAGTGGCTGGTGGAAGTTAGCTTTGTGGAGGATTCTGCAACTTCTTCCGTGCTTTCCCTTGCTGTGTGCTGTGGGTCTTGGCTGTCAGCTAGCTTCTTGTGTATAGCATCAAGGGGAGCTTCAAAAATACATTTGGCACAGAACAAGTTTGTAATGTCTCTCCACCTGCCTGCGTTAAAGATGTTATCTCTGTAGTCGGGTAGCAGCTACAGTGTGTTTTGTGACCTAGAGGGAAGTTTCTCTTGCCACTTCCTCTCCTGGTGCATCTTGTGCCTAGCCTGGCTATTCAGGCTGACCCCAAGAGGAATGGGGCTGTGGCTTGGTGTTGGGCTCCAGCCAAGAAGGCAGATAGGGTCCTGGCTTGTATCAGAAACAGTGTGGCCAGCAGAACTGGGGAAGTGATCATCATTTCCCTGTACTTGGTACTGGTGAGGCCAAACCTCAAATACTGTGTTCAGTTTGGGCCCCTCTCTACAAGAAAGACATTGAGGTGTTGGAGCGTGACCACAGCAGAGCAATGAAGCTGGTGGAGGGCCTAGAGAAACAGGTCTTATGAGGAATGTCTGAGGGACCTGCATTGTTTATCCTGGAGGACGGGAGGCTCAGGGGAGACCTTACCTGAACAGATTTGCTACTGAAAGCCAAGTGGCATCTTCTGTGGAGATAGGAGGAATGACTGGTGCTTATGGTTAGCGGAAGTGTCTGGCCCAAAAGCCATGGAGGAATCACAAGATGACATCAGCCATGTTGGGCTCACAGTGTTACTGTGGAACCTTTAATTAAGACATTGGGGGTCAATGGGATGCTTGTGGGAACAACTTTGAGATGAGTGTTGCTCAGTGAAGCACTAGTGCCGCTATGGGATTTTTGGCCTTTGTTGCTGAATATTGAGAGTGTCAGTGTGAATGTTCTGATTCAGGTATGGGGAAGGGAAGAGCCAGTGTCATGTTGTTCTTCAGATCACTCTGTAAAGAAATGCTGTATTTGAGCTGTTTTTCATAACTTTCCTGTTTTTATTTACAGAATCCTTTCAAGTTGTGGTAAGAGGCAACGGCTTTTATCACGCAAGAAATATCGACCAGGTGCTCTGCAGCTTCAAGCTGAATGACAGCCTTACTATCAGTAAGTTTGCAGGGTGATGGATTCAATTTACCCCTGTGGCTGTGTCACCCACGGTTGATAGGTGACAGCCTATCTTCCATGTTGGGGGGGGGTCCTTGCAGTGGATGTAGGGGGAGCTAGGTATGTATCTACACCTAACGGAAGCTTGAAATTTATCCTTATTCAATCCTGTGACCTGTGGGCATTGTGTCACGAAGGCTTTCGTGGGGTGTGCTGCTGCCCATTGAGTTTTGGTGTTGTTACAATGGTGCATGTAGGAGGTGCATACAGCCAGTGAGGACTGGGTATCAGATTTTAAGAGGGAGAAATAAAATTGCTCCCTATTTTCTTGTTCATCACCAGTAAAAAGAAATAATGCTGTCTTGATCCCCTGGTGCTGTCTTCAGACTATTTATTCACCAGCTCAAGAGCCACTCACCGTAAAGCAGAGCCTTCCCAGGCCTGCTCTGTTCCTCTCTGGTGCCAGTTGCTGGTCTCATTGCAGAGAGCATGTAACATAGAAACTCCCTGTCATCACTGTGCTAAACAGGGCCTTTTGTTTGCTGTCTCAGCAGCCAGGCAAAGGACTGACTGGTCAGAAAAGATTGAGTGTCCAGTTTCTCAGCAGTCTTCTCTTATTCCCAAGAAGCAGTGTATGTCTGGCAGGGTGAAGCACAGTGTGAGGAGGGGAGCTTTACTTCTGTTCTGTATATGCTACCCTTGTTGGCTGAGCACAGTAGAGGCTTTCATATACTGTCGCGGTCAGACTGGTGCCTTCCCTAGCAGTGAATTCACTTGCAAGAGGGAGCACATGAATTGCTCCTTCATTTCCCATCCTAGTTACCTACATGGAGGCTGTGTAAAATAAACTCTAGTGGTCTCGCTTTCATTCCGTGTACAGATGCCCTTTGCCAGAGATTTGTTTCTCGCGGTTTACCAGATAGACAGACTTTTGTTTTTTTCTTCTTTGTCCCTAATGTACTGGCATCTTGACTAGACTTTGCACAATCCAGGCCTGGATGTACATAGGAGGAAAATGACCCTAATTTCACATCTCCTCCATGTTGTATTCTGCTTGGGTTAGGTCTGCAACAGATGCTGTGATGAGACACTGATCTATGCTGGCTGTTTTTTGTTGTTTTTTTTTCCTCTCAGGCTGGCCCTAAAACATATCACTATAATTTCCATGGTGTCATCTCTGACAAAGTGAACTTTGTCTTCAGATGTGCTTGGGGTGGGTGAAGCATGAAGGAACAACTCTCATATTTGTTGTTGATTGAGTTAATTTCTTTTTCTGAAGTAGAAAGTAATCAAGCCTCTAAGGTTTAAATAAGCTGGCAGCTTTTACCAGTCCCTAATTCACTTGGGTTAGTCTTTTCTGGACCAGTCTTTCTCTGGACTAGCACCTTAGTTGTTTTGTTGGGCCATTTGGAGCTAAGGTGCAGTCACAGCAGTGACTTGTCTGCTCTTGTGCCTCAGCTTGTGTATTTTTAGTAGAGTGGCATTGCAGGGTTACTGCTGGGCCTCCTCTCGGTGTTCACAGGACTTGGCTGTCTGGATATAACTTTTAAGAAGCAACAGGATTAGCACTGCTGCCTCCTGGAGCAGTGAAGTGTAGGAAAGCAGGAAGACACCTATGGCCTTGGTTTTGATGCTGCTTGCACTAGACTGCTATAAACATAGTCTGTTTCTGGGTTTCTGGATGATGCTGCCGGGAAGGTTGGGGACAGGAAAAACAGCAGCTAGTGCAGGAGTGGTCCTCACAGGAGCCAGCCAAGGGTTTGTTTTTTTTTTCCTCCAGTGTCTGTCCACTTTGGCTCCACCCCATCTCTGTTCTTCCTTTTCCTTGGGCTTAAACAGTGCAGCCTTGGCTTCTCTCATGTGTGTGTTTGGAAATGGGTGGGCAAAAATGGAACCCTACATTTTTGGCTCCTTGAGTAACTTGTGGTATCGGAGTATTCAGTATGAGTGCATGCATGTGTCAGATAGGCAAGATAAATATTACTCAGAACTGGCTTACAAATGTCTGTTTACTGCTTTCAGAAACAGAGATGTACTTCCACTTCTTAGCTGTGGTATCTCTAGCCTGATAACATATTTACATCAACAAGAATGGTTGTCCTAGTACTTGGCTTTGTAATCAGTATGACTGGGGAATACTGGTACTTCCCTATATACTGAATTAATCTGTGGGTCTCATTGGTGTCAATGCTGCTCTGGCAGGGGGCCTGCTTGGGACAATTTCTTTGTTATATTCACTCGTATTCATTCAGTTACATTCATTTCTTTACAGATGAAAAGCCAACCTTTGTTCACGATACTTACTTACTTTGTCCTGCCCCAGTGATAGAAGATGCTGGACAGTAAGTATTACTTTCCAGCACATTTCAAGAGAGGGGGGACTTCTGGATGAGGATGTCATTATAAAGGCTCAGAATTTTGCCCAAAGTGCCAAGCTAATAAATTTGTGTGTGTGTGACAGGATTACCTCCATCCCTTTTGTGCCAAATCCTGTCCTGATATGAGCCAGCATAGCTCTGTTCAGTGTTGGATCTTTAGCAGATCTTAACCGAAGGCCTTGTTGGACCATGGTCCTATATCATAGAATGGTGATTTCTCCTATGTTCCTACATCCTGTTTTTTTCAAACCAAAAGGTAATTGAATACTAGGCAAACTTTTCGTTTTCATTGAAAAGAGATGTTTGATTTGAATTCCTTTGCTGCTGTTATAGATGTTTCTTCCTGTGTTTTGCTGTGCTCTGGCTAGTGCTGGTACTTTTTACCTGCTGTAATCCTGCAGACTCCTGGAAAATGTGGCACAAGGCCATCCCTTCCCCCTGGGTGATCTTGTGGGTGCTTAGATACTCTACTGGGGATAAGGGGGAATTCCTCCCTCGCCTTTCCTATTTGTGGTGGAGGGAAACTTGTTTGGTAGGGGGTTTTGTTTAGTGGTTGTGTTTTTGTGGGTTCCTCCCCACCCCCCGGACCATTTCTCTGATATTGGAGAATGGCTAGGGCCAGATTATTCTTTAGTTTGACTGACATTTCATTGTTTTTACCTCCTTCTTGGCTTAAGTACAAGTATTCTGGATTTACTTGGATGTAAAAGGAAACAGATTCTGGCTCTTGAAGCTGCAGAAGGGTTGGGTTTTTTTTTAAAAAAAAGTCTTAAAGTTTCTTGTGCTATCTAGGATAGTATTGCAAATGTCTGAGACTTTGCTATGACTCACTGTCCTAGTGCCCTTTGCCCCAGGTGGCATGGAGTTTTTTTTAAAAAAGAGCATATGCCCCAACTCAATTAGACCAACATAAAAAGGGTAGCTCTTGGGCAAGCAGAGAGACAAATGCAGGTAAGCACCTGAAGCCATGAAAATGTCTTGACTCAGCAGGACATGTTATCCATGCGTGTTCATGAGCCAATGGCTAGAACACAGCTAGAAAAAAAGGGAACAATGGATATAAAGATGACACTAGAAATAAGTGTATCTGTTTTGTGCTTTAGGGTGGTTTTCCTGCAAGTCAGCATGAACAATGGGCTAACATTCATCTCCAGCTCTGTCAGCATCACCAGCACACAGTGTGTAAGTAATTGCAATGGGGCTTGACAGAGAAACCATGGGATCTTGGAAAGAGACAGTGACTCTTCAGGCAAAGCCTCCTTGAGTGAGCATGAGCTCTTTACAGCTTCTGCATCACAGTTATTGACAGGATCCCAGCAGTTCTTTGAAATATAACCAGACTAGTTAAGATTAAATTGTTATTGGTGATGGATACATGATAGGTTTACTGAATAAAAAATTACAACAAATGACACCGGAACTATTCCTATCCCAGGAAAGAGATATCCTCAAAGTGAGGATCTCATTAGAAGAAAATCTGGGAAAATGAGGGAAGGAGCATCAGGAAGCAACAACCTGTTCAGCTTTGGGAGCGCTTACAGGATCTGGGATGAAAGGTGCAACTGCCAGGACTTGGATCTGGAAGGGCTACAGCATGGAAGGTCCTCTCAACTTACATGGTTATATTTTTGGTTGGAACTTAGAGCATTTATTCTTAGACCCACCCAATTTGCCTTTACTAGTTCAGGATTTGCTAAGGCATTTTTACAGTTTCAGTGACAGGAGCTGGTTTCTTTTCTCTTGGTGTCATGGGGGATGACCAGTAAGTGATAGCAGCTTCAGATCCTGGGATGAGCCTCTTGATAAAATGCTGCTGCTCAGCCTAGCCTAGGGAGAATGTGCTGCTGTGGGACAGTGAAGAGTGTGATATGAGCATCTCCGGTCAAAAAGACAACCAACCAGGTGGAGCTTCAGGGACCAAAAGCTAGAAGTGGCCTTTTAGCAAAATCTGATTTTAGAATCAAACAATCAAAATGAAGAAGCTGACTACTAGATAAGCAGACTTCTTTTTTGCCTTGGAGTAAAAATAGACAATGCTCATAGCTGGTGCAAAGTACAGTACAGTAGCTAAAGGTTTGGCCTTGTGCTTGTGGATGAAAAAGAGTTTGCTGAAGTACCTGATAGCAAATGCTTTGTGTCAAAGTTGAGCTTAATTGTTGTTAGTGTCAAAAGGACTTTTATAGCCTGTGCCAAATGCTGTCATAATGGTTTGTAATCATTGTTGGCCTTTTTGACAGCTGCAGAACAGAAGAGCAGGAAGGAAGATAGAGGCAGTGACTGTAACTTGCAAACCCCACTTTCTGATGTTTTCAACAATGAAGCTGGGAAATCTCACACCAGATAGATGAAAAAGTCTGGAGTGTGGGAACTCAGAATTTAGCAGAGATGTGTTTGTTCCTTTGCCTGATTTTTTTTTCCAAAACTTTCCTCTAAATTTTCTACACTGAAGACTCATATTTCTACATTTTATTCCCCTCTTCTACCTCAGGTGCAAGAAAACCTTTCAAGTCTGCAGTGAAACACAAGTGTTAACTGATGCATTTAGTTACCCATATGTAATTAATTTCTGATGAAGACTGAAGTCTTAGCCCTAGCTGGGATTCCTGCAGGCCAGAGCATAGACAGGAATCTTTCCTCTCAGTAGCCTTAGGATAAAGAGAGGAATCCAATCTCCAGTTCTGTCAATCTGATGATTTTTGACCAGCCTCTTGCAGATTGAATGTGAAGGAGGAAGGGAGCCTGATTCTCAGCTGGTACAATAAAAGACTGTCTCACTCCAGTTACATCCCATAAGCAGGGAGGTTGACAGTTCAGTTTCCAACTTTGTCTTAATTTAGTGCATTTCACTCTTTTCATTTTAGAGACTCCCTCCATTTCCTTTCCTCTCACGTTTCCTTTTCTGTGGGTAGCAGTCAGCTGGCCTTCTCAGCTCTCCTCCCCAGCTGGCCGTTCTGCCCTTCCTGTACAGTAAGTATCTTCTCTTCACTTTACTCCTAAAGACTCTGTGTGATCCCTGTGCTTATTTCTGTTCATCTGCATGAAGTCTGCTATTTGCTTTTGAAAGACCAGCTTCACTATGATACTTTGTGTATTTAATCATTGAAAGAGGACTCTAGCTTCTTGCTGCCAGCAGCTCCCAAGCTGCTGCTGGCAAATATCTCAGCAATTTATATGAGCACTTAGCATGGGAAAAGCAATGTCTGGGAACAAAGGCTACAAAACAAGGAGGTAATGTGTGTTTGGAGTAACAGTAGCAGTGGTACGTGTATCTGTGGCTCATGCACTGCATTGCTACTGTGCTGGGATTTTTTTTGTTTTAAGGTGAGCAGCAATACCTCTTAAAGTTATGCTTGACTTATATTCATCCTTTTCTTAGCAAACTGACTTCACTGGGAATTCATGCCTCTCAACTGTCTGCTTTCCAAGTGGATTAGTGCTACATGGGGCCATAGGAGGGCCAGAGAGAGGGGGGCTGCAGCACTGAACTGCAGCTAGGTAGTGTGTCTTCTGACCAGACTCCTTTGAGCAGGGGGTCTGGCACATGTCACAGTAGTCCACCTTGGCCTTTGCCTGTTCCCTAGTCAAATGAATGAGGTGAGCTAACCAGTGTGCCCCAAAACAGGTCTGTTTGTTGCATCTGTAACAGGAGACCACAGACCAGTGGAGGGATGATGATGCTGTGACACAGAGATATGGGATGCTGGGCTACCTGCTTAAAAGCATGGAATAGGAGCCTTGGTTTTGTTAGTCCTGTTCTGAACATGTCAGTCCTGACAGCTCTAGGATTTAGCCTGAGAGAGAACTAGGTACTACCCAAGTCAGGCACTTGGGATCTCACACAGACTTTGCAAAGCTCTTACGAGCTAATACTTCTTTTTCCACCCTCAGCTTTTTCATTGTCTGAGGGGAAAACAAACCCATTTGGAAAAGTGAAGGAAACTCCTGTTGTAAGAAGGGGCTAAGTGTCAGTTCCTGGTGTCATGGGAATTAAGCAAGTAGTTTCAGATTTAATAAGGTGAATCTCACAGAATCACTGAATGTTAAGGATTGGAAGGGACCTCGAAAGATCATCTAGTCCAATCGCCCTGCCGGAGCAGGAACACCTAGATCAGATCGCACAGGAACTCATCCAGGAGGGCTTTGAATGTCTCCAGAGAAGGAGACTCCACAACCTCTCTGGGCAGCCTGTTCCAGTGCTCTGTCACCCTCACCATAAAGAAGTTTTTTCTCATATTCAATCTCATTAACTTCATCCTCCATAAATCTTCTTTGGAACTTGCTTTCTTTCCATTCATCTTCCCACCTATTCTTCTTTGAAAATCTCTTAGTGTCTTCTCTGGCCAGCTCCTATTCCCTCAGCCTGATTCACAGATCTTTCTTCAAGCTCTTTTCACATCTTCCCATTCCCAGGCTATCCTGCAGTTTTCTGCCAGGTTTTGCCTGTTGTCTAGTACCCCTGTTGCTGGTGAATCAAACCCCTTCTCAAACTCTGAAAATCTACAGTTGAGGAGGTTTCTTTTCCCTGTGTAAAATAAATGGCAGGAGCACCAGGGCTAATCTTAACCTCATCGCAGACCCCAGTGCAGTCCAAGGAAATGGCATGTCCCAGCATGCCACTGCCCATCTATCACAAATGTTTAATTTCCAAAAAGCCATGTCCAAGCAGCATATTAAAGTATTTGCTTTCCTGTAGTCATCTGTTGCCCTATAGGGCAATACACAGAGTTAATACCTCTTCTGAACGTACCAATGTGAAATGTTCTGAGTGCAAAGAGTCCACGATTTATCCAGGAAAATCAGAGCTGTGATTCTCTTTGGTTGCCTGGCTGCTCTGAAAATTTAACTTCAAGTGTTAACACTGAATTTTTATTTTTCTTTATTCTAATCCTTTTGAAGAAAATCCAACTTCCTTATGTAGATCCTTAGCCACCTGGCTCCAGCATCCCACTGTTCACTGCAGAGGAATAGATGGAATATAAGAATCAGAAATGGTTAAATTAATGATTACAGCATGCCACTAAAAACACTCGAACTAGCCCCAGGAAGACTACCAAGAACCAGCAGCACTAAGGACTGGTTTGCATAAGTACTCAGGCTGGGGTTGTGTGTGCAGTTTGAGTGAAGAGGCAATTGGGGCAGGCTTGGGAGCTGATGAGGCTGAGTGAGTAAGTTGTTCTGTGATGTTGGCATGTGAACAGTTACCCGTAAGCTCTTAGCTTCAATATTCCCACTCTTTGCATATCAGCATTTGGATATTCTGCATCTCTAGATATGAAAGGTTACTCTGCACACCTGAGAGTCTGTGGTCATGTATTTTTAAATACCCCTCTGACAATATTAAGGGACCTGTTCAGCACAGATTTGGGAATGGTCTGTATATAAGTTTAGCACCCTTAAATATAGTGGGCTATAAGCGTACCATAAACTTACACATAAATTATACATATGGACACCACAAACTGGAGGAGCTTCCTTGAATCATGACTTCAAATACAGATTTGTCAGACTGGATACTGATGTGACCCTAATGAAACTAGTGATCGACTGAACAATCTACCTGAGAACTTGTGGTGAGGGAAACCTGTCTCTTTTTGTTCGGTCTAATTGTGTAATGTCAGGCCTCCTGCCCTGTTTGTGACACACACAGATAACTCATAAGTAATAATCTTTTTTGCAGCTGACTGGGACCATCCTTTTCATTGCTCTCCTGATTCTTTTTCTGCTGCTGGCTCTGGCTTTCCTTTGGTGGTTCTGGCCCCTTTGCTGCACAGTGGTGAGTACAGGTTTTTATTCTTTTAACTTGGTTTCATCTCGTCTCTATGAAAGCACAAAGTTCAAGTGTTGGAGTGGGTGGTTATCTTCATTTTAAGAAAATTTCTGCCAGGTTTATAAGGCCCCGATTCAACAAATTGTTTAAAGTGCTTGTTGAAGCCACTCTGGTCTGGGCTTTTGAATGTTACAAGGGCTGCATGATTTTGACACTGCACAAGAAATTTAAGCAAGCTTGTGGACATGGCCCAAGTTTCTGTAGGATTGAGATCTCCTTAGAACAAGATTTGAAACTTGTTGCAGCAAAATGTAATTAAGCTGATTTACTAATACGTGCATAAGCTGTTACAGTCCATTTTTGAGACAATAGTTAGGCTTTCTTTTTTTATTATTTGTAGGAGCTGCAGATTCTGAATGAACATTTTTCACTAGCTTGGTAATCACATGACATTAAGGAAGAACTGCCAGGATACAAAGCTGTATTATGAGTTACTTAATAGGGCACTTCACTAATTGGATAGTTCAATGTGATGGATTTAGCTTCTCATCTGCATTTATTTTACACCTGCTGAAAAGCAGTAGGATTGAATGTGGGCGAATGGACCAGGGCAACATTTTGTGATATGAGAAGAAAAGCAGAAAGGGCATAGCATTGAGATGGATGAATCCTACTATTAACTCGGATTTCTCCCGTTGTTTATATATTCCAGGTGATCAAGGAGCCACCGCCACCACCACCTCCAGAGCCTGTAAGTATGCTATTTTTGAGCTGTTGCACTGTCTACAGCCACTGTGGTGCCCAGGAATGTCACCTGTAGGTGTCTTAATAACACCTTGAAGACTGTAAGAGGAAGTTTCTTAGGTCAAGACAGTTATTTCTGCCTTCTAGCCTCTTTATACAAATACAGCAAGATTATTTCCATCCATAGAGAAAATAGTTGCATAACTCAGTCTGCAGACCAACAGTTCCTATGGTATTTTGTTCCTTCTGCTGTGTATTAAACAGGTGTGTAAGCAAATCCTTGCTTCTCAAGCTGTGCTGAAAGCTATCCATCCTCCAGTAAAACTGCTGTTGCTCTCAGCAGGAGTTTAGCCTGGATTGGCAGTAAGGAGCAAGGTCTGGCAGCTGGAAGAAAGGACAGTGAAGCTCACATTCTTCTGGCTTTCCTACAGGAGAGGGAGACAAGAGCCTGCCCTGGATGTGGCTCTGCTACAGAGTGACCTTTGGAAGGACATTTAGCCTTTCTCCATTTAATTGGGAGCTGCTTGAAGCAGGGTTGTGTTTAGCTCTTTTTAGGACAGTAGCACACTGATCCTGACCTCAGCTTAGTTTCACTGAACTAATTTCATGAAAATAATAGTAATAAATAAAAGTACCTCCAGAGAAAACTCATGCCTGCCTTTATTTCTTTCCTAGGCATAGACAGTTAAATGATGGAAAAATACTTGCCTAACCCACAAGAGAAGCTTACAGTTTGCTGCTAACTTGCTGTAACTTGGCATGAGTGTCAGGAGGCAACACAGGTGCTGTTTCAATGTTGCCAGAGGCCACCATTACTGTGTACGTGATCCTGTTTCTTGTGCTGGGCAGCAGCACTGTGACAATTTAACTTTAGAATACACACCAAAAATCATGCTGATTTTAGGGTGATTAGTGTTGTCCTTAAGCATGCAATTGCAGCCGTGTGGTGTTCAATGGAGGTTTCAGAGAGCGTTACACTCCTGCAGCAGAGTTCTGAGATGCTTTGTAGTTATTCTGATCAGCAGAGATTTAAAATGCAAAGAGACTGAGCTGATGTAAGCCTCCAGGAATAATGCAGAATACAGATGTTATTCGTCCCTCTGCTTGGCCTTGTCTTTATCCAGTATGGATTGTTGTTTCATTATACTTAGCACTAGCTTCCCTAGGTACAGTGACCTGCCTTTAACTGATATAGTCTGGTGTTGCTGCTGTTAAACTGGATATAGTTATCTAAAACTTGTTCTATACTACAAGCATTAGATTTCCATTACTTCTCAAAATGTCTGTGGTAGCTGTTGATGTTGCTTTGGTATATGTTCAGTGCAGGGGATATTTGGTATAAATCCTTCGTCATCTGGAAGAATGTCAGCTGTCACTATTAACTGTGTCCTGCTACTGTCAGGCTTGCCAGCAATAAGGGTTGTTAGACATGAAGGCTTGAAATCTGTGTTACATTGCATGGAAGAGGCAGGATATTTTATATATTAAAGTTCACAATGAAATAAAATATAAATGAATTTAAACTGCTGGTGTAGTTCATTGGATACTGTTTGAGATGTGGCACAAAATGGGATAAGATTTACTCTTGAGAAGAAAAAACAGCCAACAACAGTACCCAACACCAAACCACACTGCTTGCCTTTTGTATTTATTTCCCTTAAGATAAAACCAAAACAATCAAAACCCCAACAAAAAAAACCCAAACCACCCGAAACAAAACAAACCCTGTTACTAGTTAATGAAAATAACAGCTCTAGTATTTCCTGTCCCTACTAAAGAATTTATTGGAGGAATTGACCCATGAACTGTAGCTGAGAGATCGGGTATCACTGGATAACTGATGGAAATACTTTTCCCCAAGGCATAGCCTAAGAGTTAAATATAAACAAATATTAGGGCATGTTTTTTAAAAGCTATTATTGACTTTTGGACTCTCAATTCCTTTTACATTCCAATAGAAACATATGGGGCAATTTTGAGAAATGTCATCTAGTAATCTGACAATAACTTGTGTCACCCTCTAGTGAGGGATTTTACTTGAATATTTTTTTTTCTTAATAAAAGCTAAGGCCAGGCAGTGTTTCTAGAAACATACTGATGAAAATTAGTAGAGAGTATGGTGCATGGCCAGTCCAAGAGAGCACACACATCTGCGTATCAGCGTGAGGTGTAGTTATTTGTCTTTAATAAGAGTGTGAGGAATGAAGATGGTATTGTAGGAGGCTTGTTGACCCTTTCCTTAATCATGTGTATACCTGGAGAATGTCATGGTGAGACCTAGACAGGCTGGAGATTTGGGTGGGGAAAAATTTAATGCAATTTAACAAGAGCAAGTGTAGAGTCTTGCATCTGGGCAAGAACAACACCAGGTTCCAGTATAAGTTGGGTACTGACCTGTTGGAGTGTAGTGTAGGGGAGAGAGACCTGGGGGTCCTGGTGGACAGCAGGATGACCATGAGCCAGCACTGTGCCCTCGTGGCCAAGAAAGCCAATGCATCCTGGGGTGTATCAGAAGGGGGGTGGTCAGTAGGTCAAGAGAGGTTCTCCTCCCCCTCTGCTCTGCCCTGGTGAGACCGCATCTGGAATATTGTGTCCAGTTCTGGGCCCCTCAGTTCAAGAGGGACAGGGAACTGCTGGAAAGAGTCCAGCGCAGAGCCAGGAAGATGATTAAGGGAATGGAGCATCTCCCTTACGAGGAAAGGCTGAGGGAGCTGGGTCTCTTTAGCTTGGAAAAGAGGAGACTGAGGGGTGACCTTATCAATGTTTATAAATATGTGAAGGGTGAGTGTCAGGAGGATGGAGCCAGGCTCTTCTCTGTGACATCCAGTGATAGGACAAGGGGCAATGGGTTCAAGCTGGAACATAGGAGGTTCCATTTGAATATGAGAAAAAACTTCTTTCCAGTGAGGGTGACAGAGCACTGGAACAGGCTGCCCAGAGAGGTTGTGGAGTCTCTTTCTCTGGAGACATTCAAAGCCCGCCTGGATGCGTTCCTGTGCGATCTGATCTAGGTGTTCCTGCTCCGGCAGGGGGATTGGACTAGATGATCTTTCGAGTTCCCTTCCAATCCTTAACATTCTGTGATTCTGTGATTCTGTGTGACTTTCAGCTGCCTCAACTCAGTGTAATGATAGGGACTCTGAGAAATCCCAGTGACTTCTATTGGTTCGGGATGACAGAGCTGGAGATGTGTTCCCAGGGTTGTCGAACCAGAAACATTTGCCAGCTTTTAGTTAAGCAAGAACAGAAAAAAGAACTTGAAGTGAAACACTGATTCAGACTCTCCCACATTCCAGAAGAATGATCTGCAGCCTTTGTTATTTGCAGGGCAAAAACTCTGGATCTGAGCTTCCTTATAGTTTGGAGATGCCAGAGTCTTGAGTCCTGGTTCCTGTGTAGCTTGAGCCAGAGTCTACAAAGAATCAAGCAGCATAGAATAACTGTTCACGGCTGCCATGAGAAAAGGGTCAATGCACATGTTAGAAAACTCATAGTGGTAGCTTTTTTTTGCTGTTAGGTGACATTAAGTTCTAAAAGCATGATTAATAAATGGTTTCTTTGGGTTGAATTATTGCTGCATTTTCTGCATATCATAGTGGTAAGCCAGTATAATGTACGATTCATCTCCACTTTGTCCTCCCTTATAAGTCAGTTGTGATTTTGAAGTTCAATGCATGTTTCATTAAAGAAAAGCTGCCTGGAGAGAGGAACAGGCAATCCTCTGGCTTCTCTAGCTAAAACTGCAGCTGCAGAGACAAGAGACTTGTGTTTTTTTGTCAGCAAGTAAGTATAACATACAAAGCCAGATATCCAAGGATTGGACCATAGGATGTTCATTTGTTTTCCCTAGCTTATGCCATTTGTGTGAGAACAGGAGCAATATCTCCCTGTTTTTCCTGTAGGAATCGGATGATGAAGATGGATTGCCAAAGAAAAAGTGGCCAACTGTGGATGCATCCTATTATGGAGGTCGAGGTGTTGGTGGGATTAAGAGGATGGAGGTATTTGTCTTGTTCTTCAGTGTTGTAAAAATCAGCACACTTGTTTATAAATCGTAGCAATATGTTTATGTGTGATTTTTTTAAAAAGCTACTTTTGAGTACAGACTGGGATTTAATTAGGGCTTGTCCTCCTGATCACTCCTGCTGTCCAAGTAACAGAAATCGAGCTACCATCATTTGCATGAATAATTAAATAAATCTAGCATTATGAGCCAGAGAAAATCTGCAGGTTAAGAAATAAGTACCAAAAGTTTTAATTTACTCAATCTAATGCTTCAGTCAGTGCAGTTGCGTCCAGTTCTCTTGTCTCAGGCAAGAAAGTCTTGAGTATTTGAAGGAACTTGGGAAATTTAAACCAGTGATTTTTCTCCTCTTTTTTTCGTTTTCTTTTTTTTTTTTCCAGTTAAGCATTAATTCCTAAAGCACAAAACCACATCTGTGGTGAAATTGGCCACTAAATCTAATCCTGCGCTAGGATTCATACACAAGCCAGGCTTAATGTGTAAAGTGAGGTGTTACTGTGAAAGAAGTTTGCCTTGTGCTGTCCTATGGCATAAATGCTCCAGGGAGTAAGTGGATAATCCTGTGATGAGCTGCTGGCTCCTGTGGATAACCGTGTTAGTGAAATCAATTCAATATTCCTAACCGTGGATGATGTAAGACAGGGAATTTTCACTTACGTGTATCAGCGAAGGGCCTAGTTATGAATTTTTAGGAATGTCACACCAGAAACTCCCAATAGATCTAACTGGTAGTTGGAGGAGGTGGGCTAAGCCAGACAAGAATCAGGACCAAGCTAGGGCTAACAGAACAAGAGCAATGGCTTCCCCGCAAGTCTGTGGCTGAAGAACCGCCTCTGAATGTCCTTAACCATTATCCTCGAAGAACTTTATCCTTGATGCTGAGTAAACCTGTGGATCATATGTTGCCTTTGAATGCAGTATCACATTTCTGTTTGAGCTAAGGGACACAACAAAGTCAGAATTTCACTTTGAAATAAGTAGTGTACAGTATGTGAAGTTAAAGTTACTGTCCCCTCTTGTGTAAGGTCGTATTTGGAAGAGCTGTTTTTAGTAGTAGCTGCACAACTACTCTTAAGATGCTCTTAAGCCATTCAAGTACTTGTTCACCGACCTTGTTTTCACCTTTGAACTGAACAACAGCAGCTGCTTAGGACTGGCTGTAAAGACTACCTACCTTCAGCTGGTGCTGCTGCCTCCTTTTTGCAGGAGGCAGTGGGAAACGTGTTAACACCCATGCCCTAGCAGACGCTGGGCAGAGTGCTTCAGATGTCACTTGGAAATAGGTTCATCTGCCCTGGATGCTATGAATTCCCACAACACCTTAGGTTACCAGAAGGTACAAATGCTAGTAGTAGAAGCTGATTTTGAGTGACAATATTTGACTCTTAAATGTGTGTTTCTAATTACAGTGGGAGTTTGCCTTCAGAAATTTGGCTTCATACCTGGGTGCATCCTATCTGGTCATCTGATGGGAACTAGATTAATGTCTCTGAAAGCCACCTGCTGGTGGGGACTGTGTCTCTACTTACAATGTGCTCTCCTGACTTCAGGTGCGATGGGGAGACAAGGGGTCAACAGAGGAAGGAGCAAAATTGGAGAAGCCGAAAAATGCTATTATTAAGTTGCCAGAACAGGAGTATGAGCCATGGGAACCCAAGCCAAAAAAGCCCCATGTGAGAAAACCACCTTCCCAGCGGAAATGGTACACTCCAATCAAGGTAATGTGTCTGCCTTTTAGTTTTACCAAGCCTCTTACGTAATGCATGTTCCATCCCAGTTTCTTAGAGTGGCCTGGTGGAGCTGGGAGAGCCTATTTAGGAAAATGGCCAGTAACCCTCAACTTTGCCCATTTCTTGGAACATGTATTTCACCTGGCCCTATGTTGCGACAGATTTCTGGGGGAGAGTGGAGGGTTTTGGCATGAGCAGAGCTCTTCCTTCCCTCAGCTCACACCTTGGTTTTGGGTACTTTTGCACAGCATGGATTGAAACAGCAGATATCTGAATTCTTTGGCAAGGGGAGGGAGGGGGTCCTGTTTTGTGCCATCTCAAGGCAGCATACAAAGAGGATAGTGCACAGTCCTTGCTTTGATTGCACTGTGGCTAAGGCCTTGGGTTGGGATTCAGCTCTGTTACCCTCTAGTTTAGCCACAAGATGTAGTATTTGATTTTGGGCAAGTCATTCAGTCTCTCCACGCTTTTTCATCCTCGTTTCTCCCGTGTCATTATAGTATCTGGTGTCTGCCTGTCTTTAGTGTATGTATCCTCACACAACCCTTGAGGCAGTGCAGAGCTGTTATTTCTGCTTACAGAGAAGGAAGTTGGAGGGCTAGCATAGGCCAAGGGAGCAGCATACCTTGCTCATCCCAGAAACCTCTGGCCATGTCCCAAACCAGTGCTTTGTGGGGTGATGTCTCCCCTCCCCACCATGCTCACAAATCAGTTTAACAGTGCTTGGATTTATTGTCTGTAAGTACCTGTGAATTTTAAAACCTGCGTAGGTAGGGAGTCTCGTGGCTGTTTATCCATGCTCCAGCTCACCTTGCCTCCCATCAGTACAGTACTTTTGATGTTCTGCCTTTTGTTATCATAATGCCTATTAATTGTGCATCTTAGGGGAGTTGTTCACATTAACCTACAGTCTTCCTCAGTGAGTTTTAAGTAGGGTGAATTTGGCCCACTGTATATCGGGTACATGTTACCCCACTGAGGTCTCTTTTCTGGCTGTCTAGATAAGCAGTATACTGAGGGCAAGGGCACAGGAGCAATGTTTGTGCAGATGGCTTAATACAGAAAGGCTGGACCAACTCACCTGTAGTTTGATCTCATGCTGTTTTCCCAAAACTTCTTGGTCATGTCATATTTATTAATATTTTTTTTTATTCCAGGGCAAACTTGATGCACTGTGGGCTTTGGTTCGACGAGGCTATGATCAAGTCTCTCTTATGAGACCACAGCCAGGAGATAAGGTAAGGTGTCACAAACACACTGGCATGTCACTTGTCTGTTAGCAGCAATAGTGCTCTTCCCCCACCAACCACCCCGTCTTTTTTTTACTTTTGTGAGCTTGTCTCTCTTCACATTACCCTAAGGCTAAAAATTTGTCACAAGCACCAGAGATTTCAAAATGAGCTAAATTGTTTGCTGTGGCATCTATTTAAAAGTATTGCCCCAAAAGGTCAACAGCATAGTAATGGTTTGAGCAGACTGAGAAAGAAGCTGGCCAGCTGCAGTAGTTCAAGCTCTCTTTCAGCAATGTAAGTTCTTGGTGTTATTTTTTCTGAGTGTGTGTGTGTTGGAGTCAAAGGATAGAGTGTTTGTGAGTTCTGGGGGACTGCTCGTTTTGAATTTAATATGCAGCTGTCGTTCTACAACATTAATTATCCTTCCTACCCAATTTCATAAAAATGCTTTTCAGATTTAATAATAGACTTAGGTGACTAATGAGAGAAATCATGACCTGTGCAGGTGATGAAGAAAAATTATCGCAAAGCTGGAGGAGAATAAAGTTTCTGTGGAATTCCATGCAAAGACACATTTCTCCATCATATCCTTTATGTAGGCAGAGAGTGTCTCCTGTCTTGATCAAGTCTGTTGGCCAAATATAGGTCAGGAGAAGATTCCCCCTGGGAGGATGCAGGGAGTTTGTGCTTTTGAGAACTACGGACATACCTGTGTGCTGCCCCTGGGTCACTCATGATAGCTTAGTTCAGAGCTCTCTCATGATTTTCCTGTGGCAGCCTGGCACTGTTATGGTTGTGTCAGTCTTAATATTCTGGGGGGACAACTCCGTAAGAACTGAGTGCTGCTACTTTGGGCTGTTGCACCTTCAGATTTAGCTTTCTGCAGTGGAGCTTTGAAACATGAGGATAGAGCAGAGACAACAGGGTCTTTCTCCCTGCTGTGGCCCTTCTCTGGCCAGAGTCCATACATTTCATCACCTTTGCTCTCAGGGGAGGGGGTTATAGAGTTACAGGAGAAGGGGCCATGAAGTGTTTTTCTGGGATAGAAGTGGTGCACAGGCCCATGTGCTGGGTTTGTCTGCTAGGATGATTTTTACACCTAATAACAGTCTAAAAACGCAGCCCTAACTTGCATAATCTAGGGCAAATACGTTACATCCCTCCAACTTTTGGCAAAATACAGTTAGGGCATTTATCTAGTTATTAACCAAGCTATGCAGCTTAAGTATTTAAAGTTTAGCCTCTTCCCTTTTTCTTTTGGTGAGTAAGGAAACTAAGAGAGCAGACTCAGCTTCATATGCTACTTAGTAAAATGGTTTTAACTGTTTCACTAAGCTGCATTTTCAAGGCAGCTGTGCTCGGGACACCTTATTTACTTTTTAAGCACGATCTAGAGCTTCTGAATAAGGTCTTTGGGCCCAGCTGTATTTTGATAGCACTAACACTGTATAATATGAAACTATGCTCTGCCTTTCACTCCCTCAGTTGGTACATTTTTATCAGTGCAGGGCACAACAGAGCCTCTGTTAGCCCGCACGGTCAAGAAATATGCAGGGGGCTGGCTCTGAACAGGGCTCCTCAGTTCCTTGCCTTCCAACTCTGCCGCGGGGAGCACAAGGGGCTCAAAAGAGGCAATGTAAAATATAGCAAGCTGAAGGATTATTGTGTCGGGGGAACATTAGAAAAATCAAGCATACATCTGGGAAGTAGGGTGGAAAGAATCCTATTGAGCCAGATTCAGTGGAAGAATAGGATCATCTCTGTTCCCTGGCCTGTGAAATTAACTAAAGCTCAAGAATATTGAAAGGGAAACTGAAAAGAAAATGACTAGACATCCTTCTGCTGTAAAAAATAAAGGATATCACAGGCCTGTTTTTCATGGAGAAAGCTAGCACAGAAAAGAGCAAGGCTATTATTTATTGTTTGGTTGACTTTTCTAGTAGCGTTTCTCCTCAGTGGAGAGTTGACTTCTTATGAGTTAAGCTTTTGGTGGAGGGGAAAGGTATAAATATACATGTATGTATATGTAAGTATATAGAAGTATACACACACGTGCACACAGTTACTCTGTGGCTGAAGAACGGGGATATCAAGTCAGTGCTATGAGTGACTGGCAGTGTGGAGAGCCTGGAGCTCTGGCTGTGCAGGGCTGGAGGAGGCCAGCTGCTGCAGGAGCAAGCCTGCAGCTCTGCCTTGGAGGGGAAAATGCCACTCCTGTACCGGTGCGCTGAGAGCAGCAGGTGGATTTTGGTTTACTGTTGAGCAGATATGAAAGTACAGCCAGACATGCCTTGGTGCACCATGTTCTTCCAGACAGCGCCGTCCAAAGGCGAGTGACTGTGTGGCAATCTTGGAGAGAGAATTGCTTTGCTTTGTGGGTTTTTTTTGTTTGCATTTTTTTGTTTGATTTTAAGGTAGTTTCATAGTTGTCTTGGTTGTTTGGGAAAACTTAGAGCTCAGAGGGAAAAGGAACACACAATTTAATTGTGTTTTGGGAGTGGCATTTGGGTCCATAACTCAAAAAAATTTCCTGTCTCTAAGTTTCCCCAAATCAGTCAAATTATTTTTACATTTTCAGGGATTACCAGAGATACAGGTTGATTCCCACTGGAACAAGATGACTCAGTGAAGTTACATTTTCCAGATTTGTTTCACAGTTTACCTCCATTAAAAAAAAAAAAAGTTATCATTTTCCATTTTTTTTGCTACAATTGGGTGTATGTTCACTTTTTGTAGCCATTGGGGAAGTTTTGGCAAAACTTTTTTTCTGCATAATGGAAATACTAGCTATAGTAGTGAAAGAACATCCGCAATACAGAGAAAAAAATACTTTTCACAAGGCTTTTGAGACAGGAAGGATGTCAAGGAAAATTTTTTTACACTAAAAAACTATCTAAAAATTGTTTTTGAAAAGTGTAATTTCTTTCCTCATTTGAAAATTAGTACTTTGGTTTGGGAGATTTTTCTCCTCCCAGAAATCTGAAAAATACTTGTAGAAAAACTTTCCTTGATAGTTTTGGTGGGAAAAAAAAAAGTTAATGTTTTTGGTTGATTCACTAATGTATCTGGTTTTGTGAGAGAAGCAAAAGTATGTTAGACATTTTTCAGAGCTGCTCAGTATCTTCCCCCACAACACAGCCCTCTTCTCTTTGGTTCTGCAGAACACAAAGGGAATACAGTGTTACTGCCCCAGATTTTCAAAATGTGACTTCTCTCCAGCTCCTATCATGAAGTAAAGTTAAAAGTGGCACTGTTTGTATGTTTTGAGTTTTTGTGTGGTGCAGCCCATTCCAGAGTGTGTGTGAGAGCCTTGCAGCGGACACTCAGGCTGAAGGTGTGCAAGATTACAGGGCTGACTGCTGCATGAGATTCTCTGTTGCCCTTTGCTCTGGGGAACTAGGGCTGCTGTCCATCCATCCTAGTTTCTTCCTTCACCTTGATTCTGTTGCCTTTCACAAACCATCTGCTCCCTTCCCTACCTGTGATACCTGTGTCTGTGTATGCCTTAGACTCCTGCCCTAGGCATTCCCTTCTGTTTCCATCTGTGGTTTCTTCCTCTCCTTGCTGTCTTTATCAGTCCTTGTTTCCCTGCACCTCCCTGTGATGAAACAGGCTGGTGCCCTGAAGCCCTGCTCTCTGAGAGCAATGGGCTGCTGACCATCCTCTTTCCCCTGTTCCTCTCACACAGCAGGAATGGAGCCACTGGTAGGAGTTGTGCTCCAGCTACGACTTTTCTGCAAAGCTGGCTGAGGCTCCTGAGAACTCCCCTGTCCTGGCTGGTGTTTTCCAGGGCATGGCAGGGACTTCTTAAGAAAAGGATCCTAGATGGATGACCCAGCAGCGCTGAACAGGATTGTATTGATAGGACAGGTTGTTAAAATCACAAGTGCTTTTCGGAACTGATTAAAGAAAACTAGCCAAGCAGAAACTCTGATGCCCCTTCTCTTGGGAGTTGCGCCTGCAGTTTTTGGCTTGGCTCTGCAGACAGCTCTTCCTCTTGGTCTCCATTTGAGATCATGTCATGGCCCCACCACTGAAATTGGTTGTTACTAGTTTGTCAAATACCTCAGTAAAGGGTCACAGGACCCTGCTCACTCAACTTCTCTGGTCACCCCTGGCAGGAGCTTTTGTTGCACCAGGATGGGACAGCAAGGGATAAACACAGTTAGCTCTAGTCCATCACCAGCAGACAGGCTGCTGTTTGTGGAATGGCTTTTTGCTGAGCTTTCCAACAGCATCATTAGAGGAGTAAAGAAATTAAAAAGGGCTAGCAGCTCTCCTGAAGATTGCTGGGCTTTCTTCCTTGCAGTAATATGCAAAGGTGGAGCCTTGATGGGCACTTGTGCTACCGCTGCAGTGATGGAGCCCTTAGAGCTAGGCTGTATTCTTCCCTTCTTCCCCTGGAAATTTGGGGCCTAGAGGATCAGCAGTCACTCTTCTGGCCCAACAAAGGGGTTTACGGCTCTGAGGTGAGGACACTCTGGTCATTCAGCAACAGGGGCTATGTCAGAGTGGCCACGTGGCCTGGCAATCTGTGTGTTCCTCAGGACACTCAGGCTGCTTTGAGAACTTCCCTGTCACTGTGTTGGTGCCCTCCTGAGCTTAGTTCTGAGCTTGCAGGGGGCTGCTATGAAGACCGGAGGTTGGGAAATATTAATGGCTGGCTATCTTGAAGTATCTCATAGAAACCACAGTAGCTGGTGCAAAGGACTCAGTGGTCTTTGCAGAAGGGAACTCTCAGGTTCTTCCCCTTGGTCTCATCAAAAGTGGGGCTGTTACCACTGACAGCAAGTAAATGCTAAAAGCCCTAATATGTGTAGAGAGGAAGGTGAGATGTTTCTTTCCAATGGTCTGGTTAGTTGCTGCTTTCAGCAAATCCATTCCATTTTGCATTTCAGCACATATTGTCACAGGAAATTCTCAGAGGCTTGGTTTACCAAAAACCTCAACTGAAAAAAAAGAGACATTTTTCCACCCAGGCAGAAGTGCTCTTGTTTACTTCAAAGCTTTAGAAAGTTATTTCATTTTTGTCGCTGAAAATTACCTGCAATAGAGAGTGAGAGTGTAGACTGGATTTTGCTGTCACCATTGCTCTGTCCCTGTCACCAGGGACTTTACCTGGAAAAAAGCAATGCTTTAGCAATACTACTCTGTGTTCTGCATATGCAAAGCCCTTTCCTGGGGAAAGAGACTAGAAGCAGGTTGTTGTACAAAAATCTGAAAGCCTGTTTTCCCTTCTTCATTCCATAAAACTGAAGGTAAATAGGCTGCTGTGCAGTCAAAAAAAATTCACAAACTGTGAGCTCCTGGTCATATTGTAAGCTAGGACTTCAGTGTCCTTTCAAGTTCTCACCATTGAGTCACCAAGTGACTTTGAACAGGGCACAGCAGCTGAAATTTTAAACACCAGCCTCTGAAATGAGGAGAACAGGAGTACTTGGGTTCCTTATTCTGTGCGTCCCTTTCAAAGTGGTTGCTCTTAAGCTGATAGGTTTGTTAAAGCTCAGCAGGTTTGATTACCCTCAAGTTTTGAGTGTCTCCTTGTAATGCTGACCACGACGTCTATGTGCCTTAGTTTTCCCAACTGCAAAATAATAATGAGAGCGTGGTTATTTACCTTCCTCACAGCTGTAAGGTTTAGTTAAGGCCTGCCAGGCACTTGGGATTCACCAGATGAGTGGTGGGACATCAAGCCTATGGATTATTAATGGCTAGTAATTATCTTCTGGCTGCTGCCCATAAGTGGTCAGCAGTTTGAATGCAGCTCACAGGGACGGCAGTACCCACCTGTCACTCCATGCTAGCTGCCCACGTACCAATGCTGTTTGGAGTTCATACTAATTACTTCTTTTCAACACTGGGTAATGGCCTTTAACAGGCTTCCCTGCCACTTACTTGGAGATGTGTAATAATCATCCAAGTAGTAACTGGCAGAGCTGCAGGGGGTGCTGGAAAAGCAGCACTGAGCTCCTTCAGACTATACTCATCAGAGATTGCCGCCTGGTTCTGGGTTTTTTTTCCCTTTGCTTCATTTTTCTGGAGCCAATTACCTTCATAGGCTGCTGAAAAATTAAAGAGACGGGGACATGGCCTGCTATAGTAGGTAATCTCACTTGTCACTTTCAATGAAAATGGAGCACATGTGGCTTCTGTTTTTTTTCCTTTTGTTTTAAAGGGGACTAGTATCTGTAAGGTTCATTTCTGCTGTAGCAGGGGTGGCATACAGGGGAAAAAATCTCCCTGGTGTGGGCCCAGTGTGCTAGTGCACAGTTCCCAGGATATGCTGAGCACTGCAGCTGGAATTATATAATTGGTGACAAATGAATTTCCTGTCCAGCAAGAGGCCCCCATAAACTACTGTCGTTCTTGTTGTGGCATCAGAAGAAAACCCAAATCATTGTGTCTGCCATTGTACAAGTAACATAAAGATACTACCCAACCTGAAGACCTTATGAGCTATGTCTGTTAAATCATTATCTTAACTTAATCTTGCTTTGAACACAAACGTCAGTTAATAATAAAATCCTCCAGTTTCCTATGCCAGTTTTAGTCTTAGATTGGAACTGTTCCTGGAACAACAAATCTGCACACACTGCGCTCTTTGCAGCAACACTGTTGGTTTCTGCAGCATTTTAAGATGTTTCTACCTTTTGTTTTGTTTGATTTTGGGGTTTTTTTTTGTTTGTTTGGGGGTTTTTTTTTGGCATGTGAACATATCCCTCCTTTCCCCTTCCTTTATGGGTTTCTTCTAGGGAACAGAGTTACCCAGGTAGACACCTCAGTCTTCACTGGCTGAGAACTTTAAGGAGTGGCATGTACAGAAACTTTGAAGTGAAGCCTACCAAGAGCAATGTCCCTTCTTGCAATGCTTTAGCATTGGCCAGGTAGTCTGAGTAGAGCAGGGCTTTGAAAAATGAAAGGAAGTGTATCTGTGTTTTTTTCTGCTGCTGGGGGCAGGCCCCTGTCTCTGGTAAGCTGAGACCAGGGTGTATAACAGTTTGTATGAAAGAGGTGGTAATGGGGTCCTTATGCAGAAGACTAACTTCAAAATGCAGAGCTAGTACCAGATACACTGGTCAAGCTGCGTAGGGGAAACAGGACAGGGACATATTTGAATAGAGTGTTAGGTCTCTGTAGCATACTTAAAATGAGAAGGAGAATTCCATGTTGTCAGGACTTTGGTACTTGAGTTGCTTCCCTGGTTTGTTCGTTCCTAGAAATAAGGTCGGTGTGTCCCAAGGAGCTTTTCCATCCAACTTACCATAGGAGCTTTTGGGGGACGAGAGGTTTTCTGTACTTTCTAAATAGGCCATCACTGATAATGAACTGTATGAGTCTTATCCCAAGAGGAAAAAACTCCTTGTAAGATAAGCACAGAGGAACCTGGAAACTGTGGGTTTACCATCTACTTGGTCTAGGTAGCAGCAGAGCCATATAGGGGCCAGTTACCCAGAGATGGATTTGGGATACTTGTATGTGTATGTCTGCAGTGGGCCAGGATCTTACATTTTTGGCTGAGGCATGGAAAAATAGTAACCATTTTCACCAGAAATCTCTCTGAGAGTCTCCATCATCATCCTGTACCCTAGGTGGGTTCAAAGAGCATTGTGCTCTTTTTCTGTGGACGCCAAAATTGCTCCTGAAGAGACAATCAAACAATTCACCCTGGAAAGCACGATGACGCTTAATTACAGTTTGAGCAAGACCAGTTATTGTCCTTTGTGGCCGAAGTTGCTCCTCCCAGCAAGCTGCCAATACCTCAAGGCTGAGTCTGTTGCACCCAACAAATGTTTGTTGCTCTTGTTGCTATGCTCCAAAGTCCTCCCTGTTCTAGGTGATGGACAAATGCAATCTCCTTTTCCCTGAAAATGCTAAAGGAAAGAGAAAAATCTTTTGCAAACCAACTGCTGTTGGTTTTGGTTTTGTTTTTTTTCTTGAACCACATTCTAGTCTGGTCAGCATTCAAGTGTGGAAATGTGTGGTGCTGTGGTTAAAACAAGGATGTGAGTCACAAGTCCTAAACTTGTAAATACCATTTTTTTTCCCCCAGAAGCTGCTCCATAACCTTGGGTAGATGACATGACCTGACAGTGGCTCTCTTCACTTCCTCCACTCTGGGAGCCTCATCTATAAAAGCTGTCAGAAAAGAGGAAGGCAGTAAATTGTGCATTGTGAGTGCAGGTTTAGGTTAAAATATTTCTCTCAGGTTTGGGTGGGATTTGGTCTGGTGTGACTGTACTTTGAGATCAGTACTGAATGTAAAGCATGCCTGATAGACCTTAACTTTGATTATGCCCGGTGTTTCCTTCTCTGTTCCCTTTGCCGCTTCAGCTTTTTTAGGGCTCAGAATCAACAGGCTTTGTTATGGATTTGCACTGTATATTACTTCAGCCACAACCTCAACAAGGTCCAAGACATGTGATGTTTTGTGCATTCCTGCAAAATGTCTTGTGACTCTGGCCATTTTTTGAGGAGGTGTCTGTAGCCCATTGCTGGGTTTTCCTGCTAAGGCAGGGCTGGAAACAACATGCAGCTCCCTGCTGAATGGAACATGATACAAATGGTTTGAACAGGCCTGTCTTCAGTACTGTGATGGGTTCTCCATGTCACTTTCCTTGTGTGCCTAAGCTGGAAAAGTATCAAGCATGTGACAGCTGGATGGTAGAGGAGTGCTGAGCATAAAGCTTATTTTGCTGAAGGGTCCTGGTCCTAGCTTAAAAGGCCAGTTTCCTCAGCTGAGCTATTCCTCCTTCAGATTCCTTAGTATTGACTGGTTTCTCCAGGGTGAAGCTGGAAGTAACCCACTTCTCTTCACTGTATTCCTGCAGTGGTCTTCAAACTAACTGAATAGATGGCTCCCAGAGGACCCATCACTGGTTTCAAGCAGTGCCATGCACAGTTGGGACTGTGAACTGGGAAGTAGCGTCTGCAGCTGTGCATATGTTGTGAACTTGTCGGTACTTGACTGTATTCAACTCTTGTTATTCTGATTAAAGAAGATACAGTAGCCTGAGATACTGCAGCTGTTAACCTTACTGCAAAACAGTTCATATCGTAATTCCCTAGTAGATCTGGACAGCATTTTCCAGGTGACTTTTTGTTTTGGTTAAACACTGCTTCTTTAATGGTCTATATGTATTTTTTATGTTAGTGGAATTAGCTGAAGTAGAAAAGATGCCTCTGAGTATTTTCGGGTTTTGTTTTCAACACCTTTTCCACCTGAAACTCAAAGAAAATACGTTTTGAATTAGGACAATGTATGTGTTTCAAGTCCAAGTGAAACTTAGTTTGACATGTTTCTCCTACCTGAAAAATGAATGCTTTTGGTTGTTGACTTTTCGCTTGGCCAGCAAGTGAAACAAAAGATTACTTTTGTTGCTGCTGTTATGTGTGGTGCATGCTATGGACCTGTTGGAGTTTGCACTGGCAACCTAACTTCCTTGGCCCCTGGGAGATCCCTTAGATAGGATTATCATACACTTAGTGTCAAAAGAAGAGCTCCTGTGCTCTATCCTCCCTTCTCCACTTCATAAATCCTACTTTCTCAGCTATTTAGCTCCTATAGCCAGGGTGTCTGAGGGCATACTGGACTTCTAAAGAATTTATTTTCCCAGTCCCGTTGCAAAGCAAGGCTGGTTCCCCTTTGCCTCTGTGAGAGGGACTCAGTCATCTCTGCTCTTTCCTTGGCTTTCTGGGCAGTGATGTGGGCCATGCCTTGGCTGAGCTCGCAGGTAGCAGCCCAGGGCATTGCTTAGCTGTGTCTCATGGTTGCCATGTGCTCTGCTTGCGGCCCGTATGCAGCTATCTTCTCATTTTTGACTTGGGTGTCAGAGTTTCTGAAGCAGGGATGAACTTTCTGTGCTGTGCCTCCCTGGTGCCACACCAGTGAGCTAGTGACTGGGGCTTGTGTGTGGTTTAGTTTGGTTGCTAAAAGGAAAGAAAAAAAGGCACAAAGTTTGCTTTTAAGAGTGTCTTTGGACTGTGTGAATGATCTACATGTCTCGGCTGCTTTTAAGTATCACTGCCCCTTCCTGGGTCATGATACATGTCCTGTTAAAAGTTGTGTTACCTCTCACATCTCAAAGCTTGGTCTAATTCCTTTTGTGGTGTGAAGCACATTGAGTGAACCCAGTAGGTTACAGCTCTTGGCAGCACCACCTCACTCATGCTGTGCTGTAAACAGTTTGCTGCTTGGATCGTGCTTGTGCATTTGTATTAATTATTTTGTAATTTTTTTATTTGAATCTATCCAATGTACCTAAGGCCATTATAGGGTCCTCACTGTTACAATATGAGTGATTCACAATCCACAATGTAGTGATTTCTTTCTCCTCCAATAACTCTATCATAGGAGGGAACAGAAGTGATATGAGTTTGCTTATAAAGAGGCCAGATAATACACTGCATAAAGAATGGGCTGAGCTGAGTCTCCTTTTTAAAAGCAGCACTAAAGAAAATAATAACTATATTCTCATTCTTAGACTCTGCAACTTTACTGGACCTTACTTTTAAAATCCTCCTTTCTTCAGTCAACCCCATTTTCTCTTATCTCTTCATAGTTTCGGATTACCATAATTTTAGGCATCAGCACTGAGCTGCCAAGTAGATCCCCAGAAAATTGTTATTGACAAGAGATGGCTTATTAAACCAGAAGATATTTAGAGAGTCAGATTCTCATGCAAACAAATATTTTATGTTGGTGATATTCAATGTTTTGATTTGAGACCTAGTAATTTTAAATGGCTAGATATAAAAATTAATTGCAAGTTAGTAAATTTTTTGTCAATTATTAATGCACTAACCACAGTATAATTAATGATGATGATTAAAATTTAATTGTTAATTAATTTATAATTATATTGTTTATAAGTTACATATTTATTGACCTGAAAGCATGATCAGCCACCAAAGTTCTGATATGAGAATCTGACATTTCCAGTACTTTATTTTTCAACGCAAAAACAATATCTGAGTCCCGAATGTAAGAATAGATGTTAGTAAAAGTTACTTGAATATGCCTGAAAACCAGGCAGACTTAGGTTTTATGTGACAAACTGTTTCACCAGCTCACTAATTTCTAGCCTGTATACTGCAGGGTAATCAGTGCAATTCCCAAGAAATCTGTGAAGGTTTTAATGAGCCTTGACATGTTCAGTGTGCAGTCAGCATGAAGCTTTTGGCAAAGGCTGATACACATAGATCCAGACTCCTAAGGAGCCAGCTGCTAATCCTGACACTTGCCCAGGGAACTTAAATAGTGGGAACTCTGTATCACTTCGGTTCAGCTCTTTCCCTGTAAAATTACTGTATTCATAATCTACCTCACTCATAAATATATTTGCTGAACAAATTTCCCATACTGCTGCTGTTTTAGTATACTTGGTGTAGGTGTTTCTGCTAGAACACTCTTGTTTTTTATTAGGGGACAAGGATTACCCTGTCCTTTAATTTTTCCAAGATTCAACTTCTGTAGAAGTCACTGATCTTAACGGTATATATCCCGTTGGTTTCGGGCTGTGTGGATCAAAACCTTCAGTTAACTAAAGTGATTCTGACTTTTTGTGGATGCTCAGTCTTGTGGTCTTACAGGTATCATAAAAACCTGAATGTACTCTTTTAAGTTTTAGATCTCCACTTTTACACTGAACTATCAATAGACATTTAGGAAGTGAAGCTACATGCTGACAAACCAGGTCCATAGCAAGCTGGCAGAGTCATCCCAGTGATATCCATAAACAAAATTGTCGAGAGAGGTAACTACTCATTAGAGTAGTTATGTTAATTTCAGATTTCAGCATCCTTAATGTAATACTTTTGACTGGGAGCTACTTTATTTTTTTAATTTGGTGGTCCAGTGTTTTAGATTCCTATGCTCAAACTGTAAAGGAATTATTTTATTTTAATTCATTCTAAAATGTAAAGGTGTAAGTATCATATTCTTACGAAGTCAAAGATCAAGAGATTCCAATAAACACTTAAGTAAAACCAGCTTTCTCAGCCAGATATCCACATCTGCTAGTCAAAATGGCAGTACTGAAGACTCCATAGGAAAAATCAAGAGTGTATGAAAACTAGGTGTTCCTTCTCTGGCAGGGGGATTGGACTAGATGGTCTTTCGAGGTCCCTTCCAATCTCTAGCATTCTGTGATTCTGTGAAAATTCAAGCAAAATTTGTAACAGGAAGGTTATATTTTATTAGGTCAACTAATGCAGCTGAAAATAAGAAACAGACATACTTTTGTGTACATAAACATTCTGGCATGAACAGAGATGAAACTGGAATTCATTTTTGTGAAATAAACACTAATATGTGTATGAAGATGAACAGAGAAAAGGGACTGCTCCTGGTAAATGGGGCAGAGTTTTAAAATTCTTTTTGCTGCTGTGCTCTTATCATCATGGGTGAAGAGACTTGCCCATGGCACTCTTTGAATTTCCTGGATAATTTTAACAGTTGTCCCTTTCCATTTAAAACTTTCTAAGTAGTGTCTAAAGATTTTGGTGGAGTAAGCACTGGGGAATGATGTGTAGAGCACTGTGATGGAAGTAGTCCAGAAACAAGATGTGGTGGCTTTAAAAAAGATTCTTCCCTTCCTTCCCCCTCTTAAACCATACACAGAAACACATCCTAGGTGGTCGAGAAGGCATTGCCTGGAAGTACAAAGTGCCTGAATTTTACGTGTGATTGTTACAGTGGGTTAAAAGCTGGAGTCGGGACAAGGGCAGATCCCGCTGCTTCAGTATTTGTACATTTTGAAAAGCCAGTTTGGCAAGCAGCATAACAAGAGCCTAACAAGTGGATGGACATATGGGGAGGTAAAATAATTGTGCATTAGGAAGACGGTGCAGATGTGAGCTGAAGTAAGGGCGTAACTCCATATGGTGCATTGCTGACCTTCAGTTGGTGCCTCAATGACAGTACGCAGTGCAGGTCGCACCATCTGAGGGATGCTGTACTGGGAGTGGGACCGAAACCAGACAGAACTGGATTTACACAGATCATCTGCTTCCTAGAAAACAATAAAGCAGCTACTGACAGCTGTTGTGCCTGAGATCATCATCGTATTACTGCACCTTGCAACTCTGACACCTTCGGGAAAAAAAAATACTGTTACCACTACTGAAGTGATTGTGGCTCTTAATGCCTGTTAATCCCCTGTCCAGGATACCTGATTTCTGACTGTGTTCTTTATGGTTTAAAAGACTTCTATGTGCCTTTTGAAAGGAAATTACTGAATCCTTTCAAACACAGATTATTAAAAATCTTGTGGTTAGCACGTTTATTTGAGAAACATCGTGGATTTTTTTAATAAACTGACCCCAGAGGGATGTGCATATTAGGTTGAATAGTTGTGGCACTCCATTATTAGTAAAGTGTGATGAGTGGTGGGTATAATTCTTCAACCTAGAAATCCTTTGATGGCATACACTTGATAAATCCAAAGTATAAGTTACTATTTATTATCATTTGTTCCTCCCTTTCCCTTTTGGCTGTTAATCCTAACACTGACTAAGAGTTCGCCCTCACTTTATCAATGGCTGCTTGAAGAGCTCAGGAGGAGGATTTGCTCCAGTATTTACCAGAAGTCTTTGATATATGAGATTGTAGGCTAACACCGATAATCTTTTGTGAGGAAGTGTCACAATACATACATCGATCATCTAAGCCTCTGTCTGTCAGACTCTCCCAACCCAACCGTATTTTTCATGACACAATGCGGCGCATGGCCTTTAAATTACCCATCTGTCTGACAAATCAGTGAGTGTGGCAGAAACTGGCAGCAGTTTGACGTCGCCTATCACTTTAACTGAAGTGAAAGTAATGCAAACAGATTTATGGGATCTCCTTTGATTATAGACTATGAATATATTTGGAATTGATGTTTAGGAAGAAGACACAACAGAAAGGCAGGAAAGGCTTGTAGGCAAAAGCACTAGTGTTGTGTTTTGCAGCTTTGCTTTACTATTAGGGAGATTGTTCTGTTCTTAAATTTTTCCCTCCGTGTACAATGCATCTCAACTGAATATGTCTGACTTTTTTTCCTTTTTTTTTTTGTTCTGGGTGATTATTTAGCTATTCTAAATTAATAACTTTATTAACATCAAGGCTAGGTTTTCTTAAATGTGTTTGCAGTACAGCTATTAAATATATCTGTAGTGTTCACTGCATAGCAGTGAAATATAGCTGAATTTCCAAGTGTGCTCTGAATACAATAGAGCACAGCAGAACACACATGGCTGTTGTAAGCTGACAAGGATGGCTGCTTTCTCCAATGCTGGTGAGGACTTGAAGTTCTCTGATGGAGTAGAGCAAAGCACTGACAGGTTTTTTTGATCCAGTGGTTTATTTTTGTTGCAGAAGTAACTAAGACCTTGGCTTTTGCCCTGATACCTCATGCAGAGGCTCTGGCCCTAGAATAGTATTGCCTTGAACCTGATTCATAACCGAAGTCTGCTGTAACAAGCCTGCTTTTTTAAAAAGGGGTTTTATCCTACTTACTGAGGCTGTTGTTTAAGCATAGTGGTGAATTCATGATGGTGGAAGCTGGGACTGAGGACTGCTGAGTATGTGTCATGTACAGGCAACAACAGGTCCATTCAAAAAACTCTTGTCTGCAGCTGAGCTCTTGAAGTCCTAAACCATCCAATCCAAGTAAGCAATAGGGTGGTACCATTTGGGTGTTAGTACCTTTGTTGAATCATTTTCTAAGCTCTCCCGAGCTTACACAAGCCTCTCTTGACACATGGTTTAGTGAGGTAGGTGGTGTTGGGTGGGACTTGATGATCCTTGAGGTCTTTTCCAACCTTAATAATGATTCTGTGATTCTGTGATTCTGCTTCACTTTCTTCAGAGAAGCCATGGACTTAAGTGATTCGCTTTTTTTTTTTAAAGGAATAGTTTTCATGAACGAAGGTGCAAGTGTGGGAAGTAATTTAGTAAAACAGTTGTGGTTCAGCTGTGATGGCTTTTGCCTGGATTCCAGGGGAAATTGTGATTTGTGCCATTGCCACAGAAACTCGGGCATTCCCTAAACACCTCCAGAGTTTCCTCATGCCAGGCAGCACTGAGCTACCAGCAGTCTGTCGCAGGTATGGGTTCCTGTATTCCCCTGTTATCACAGCCATTGGTAGCTGTGGGGATCATGATCTTCAGCTGCTTAGCTCTGAGAAAAGCTTTTCTGAATCAAGAGTCCTTCTCCTGAATTCTGCTTGGGGGATGTTGGCGTAACCTTGAGCTGAATTTGGTTTGTTGCTTCCAGCATACAGTCTAAAACCTTTGGCCAGTCATTGTGGCTCTGTGGGCCTTTCAAAACAGCAGAGGGAAGATGTCTTATGGGGCAGGTATTCTTCTAAACAAACCATTTTTTTTTCTTTTTCCCCAGCTAGTGTTTGCCTCAGAAAGAAATAAATGGGTAACATTCCCCTTTGTGCAGAGGCCATTTTCATTAGGATGATTGCTGCCTGGAAGAAGGCGCTGGCAAATGGAGTTCATCACTGATGGGATGGGTGCTTTCCAGACCAGAGTTACTTATTTGGAAACCACATCTCAACTCCTGTAAATGGGCTGTTGGCAGTGTCACTCCTGCGTTTTCAGGCAGTCTTTGTCTCCAGCCCTTGTACATGATGATGAGAGAGGACTTTTTCACTTCCGGGTACAGGCTTCTGCCAAGCTTGTGGCAGCTAGGTTCTTGCATAAGCATCTCTTCCCACCTCCCTGTGTGAGGAGGTGGAGGCAATTATGCCAAGTGTTTCATCTCCTCACACAAGGTTGTGTCTGCAGGATTTCATGAGCTCTCTGCAGAAATAGTGGGGTGGTGTGTAACAAAACTTAAGGGTCATGTTGAGGAAGAAGTACAACAGACAGCAGAGATCTTGGTGTCTGACTGAGGCTGCCGTGTAGGTTTTGAAGTGCCCAGGAGCCTCTGGGTGCTTCCCACAGGGAAGGCTAGCTGGTCTTTGGGGTCTGTCTCTCCCTCTTCCTGTCTGAAACCTGGTTAGTGGGAATCTATGCAAAGCTTTGTTTTGGGTAAAGAAAGCCCTGATGTATTTGCATTTAGCCTCTAGCAGACTAGGACATCCCCAGTTCTTGCTGTTTTTTCAAACCCAAGCTACTCCTGTTTTAAAATTTCCATCCTCAGTTTTCCCATTAGGTCCTTTCTGCCTGCATCCGGCGGCCGTTCTGGTAACACTCATTGGAGAGCCCTTTTTGCAAGTACTGCACCTTGTTGGTGTTTGTGAGGGAAGCCATTTCTACATTGGTAGCACAGAAGACAGGTATACTATCCTAATGTACTGTTCAAAGCGTGGACAACAGCTAGGCAGCATCATGGTGAAAAGGAAGGCTACAGATGGTGTATTTGCTAAGGTTGTTCCTCTGGTATAATCCTGTGTCTGCTATGAGTTGTTTTTTCAAACACAGCTTTGTCAGTCAGGGATCTCACCAAGGCAGGCCCAACTTTGGTGGAGCTGTGGCTTCAGGTATGTTCTGTGTAGCTCTAGCAGCAGAGCAGGGGGCACACGAGCAAAATCACACTGGGGTCCCTTTTGGTTTAAACCAGTCCTAGGCTATTCTCTGTAGGCAGGAGCTCTGAAAACAAAGGAAAGCATTGGTTTCTAGTGCTGACCTTCAGTACAACGTGGTCTGAATATCGTGTTTAGGATGAATGATACTGGATGAAGATCTCTAAGTGCAGCCTGGCCCCCGTGCTTCTAGTCCTTTTCACTAAGTGCTGAAATACCTGTTTTTTATGAATAATTAATTTTTATTTACCTCTAGGGAAGATGCATAAACTTCACTCGGGTGAAATCAGATGGAACCTCTGCCCCTTACAGCCCACCGCTGAAGCTGCTGCGGCGCGATGATGTTCCCCTCAACAATGCTCCAAGGAATCCTTCTTCTCCTGTGTCTCTTCAGCCCCCTTCCAGGCAGCCACCTCCTGGACCACCGCCATCCCGAGCCCCTCCTGGACCTCCTCCTTCGCGCCCACCCCCACAACCCATGGCTTAGAGTGCAGCAAAACCCTTGTCGACAAAACATGTCTCTTTTGCTGAACACGGCATATTTATTGAGTATTGGTTTACAGTTAAAGATATCAGAATTTGTTGCTGGTCAGCAAAAAAAGAAGAAAGAAAAAAAAAAGAAAAATTGCCAAGTGTCAATTTTAGTGTATGAATATATTTATACCACACATGCCAAGTAAACATTCAGTGGATAGATTCAGAGCTATGGGGTATAGAAATAAACCAAAGTGATCGTCCAGATACAGTAGCAGCTTTTGTATGTATACATTTAAAGATCTATTTACCTATGACATTTGTCTGACTTGGTATGTCAGATCATTCATTAATAACTTTAAGTGGTACACATGCATCAGTTGTTTTGATAGCTGCCACCTGCAAGTTTTTTAAACATATTTCATTGAGGAATTTGCTTTCTTTTTCCCAACAGTACTGCATCCAGATGTTAATATGGAACAATAATTGCAAAAATAACTTTATGCCTTTTGTTCTGCATGTGGAATTTCCATAAAAGTTTATAAGAAGGCTAGTGATAATGAGGTAAAATGAGACTGCGTACCAATAATCTAGCAACAAATAATCTAGCATAGAAGGAAGGTATCTTTTTCTTCTGAGAAAATCAGTTTTGAGGCTGCCATCTCTGCATATGTTTAGACTTGGTTGCATAGGACAGCCACTGAAGGCCAGATACTCGTTCTAGAAATCCAAACCTTGAACAAGACCTGAGTTCAGATTTGTCCAAACTTCAGAGGAATGTTGAGAAAAACTTTTTGGCTAGGTGTTCAGTTTTCATTTACAGAAAATATAGTCCAAAATGGAGCAAATAGACATGCAATTTAATCATGAATGCTGCAATATGTAAACAGTATATGTTTGTTATTTATATCAGCAGCAATGAGGGACTGATTCCCTTGCTATTTCATTAGATAAATTTCCTTTTGATCTTACTGCCAAGCAGAACTAGATTCTCTTGTGATTCAAACATGAATTCCTCCGTAAGTAGTTTTTTCTTTAGACAGCCCAGATCCCGCTGATATGTAACCTTGCAGTCTACCTGTGGTTGAGAGGCATGGCATGATGTGTCAGTATGACCTTTTATCCCTGTTTTATATAATGTTTGGCTACAGCATTTCCCAAACATTGTGACTGCTTGCCCTTGACCTCAATTCTTTGTGTCATCAGAAAGTGATGTGAGCACCCCCACAGAGGTGGGAATTTATGACGCGGGACTGTGGGACAGCCCATGGATAGTGTTCACTAAGCAATACCTGAGTGGGTTGTGCCCAGATCATTCCCTAGTGAATCAAAATAATACCTGAGCTTGCTTTTTCTCCACTACCACCTATCTGTCATAGTGTATGGGAGAGGGTGGCTGCACATCCTTATGCTGGTTAGCTTTGGCACTGGCTGTAGAAATAATGTTTAAGTTGAATTATGACACAACATATACCTATCTCTCCATCTGTGTGTAGGTGTGTAGCACATCACAGTAGTTATTGGCACATAAGTCCAAGATAAAACACTAACTGTATCATGCAATTACTCCAGATTTAAGGCCTCTTTGTGCAGTTGTTACAGCCATATAAAGTTGCACTGGTACAAATAGAAATCAGGCTTACTGTTTCCAGTGGCAGTCCCACTTGCAGAACACCCTACTAAGCTCTCATCGATCTATGCTGATCACTGTGACATGCTGTGTGTATGCAGCTGAGGCTGTCAAAGATAAACTCAGAAGAACCACAGAGCCTCTTTCTCCTCTTGCACTGCTCTGCTCTCTTGAGTTATGCTCTTACCTCATATATATTGGTGCAAGTAGTGGAATCACACTCGTGAGTGCCTGCTGGCCTTGGAGCTGTCCCTAATTTAGGCCTGAGCCAGCAAGGCACTTCTGCATGCATTAAAATGTCCTGCAGGTCAAGAGGAACATCCTTAATGCCCAAGTACTTTGCTGACCTGTGATTCATTGTGATCAGAAAGGAGAATTGGGATGCACTCAACCCTGTCCTCATTCTTTTTAGTCACTTGAATAGGGTCTGCATAATTTGGTCCATAAGAATGGATTTCTGTTTGGAGGAGAGAGAAGTGTGTGCATGTGTGTGTGTATCTGAGTTTGCATGTGGGAACTCTGTAGGTTTTTGTTTGGTTTCTCTTCCTTTACAAAATTGCTCAAAGAGTAGCACTCCTTTGAATGGAAAGGCCTTTTGAAGCCAGTGTGACATACAGTCATCACTTACTTACTTATCTCCATTTCTTTCAGTTGAAAGGGAAAACTAAAACATGTTCAATTTTCCACTGCAGTTCTGGTGGAGCTCCACTTTTGACACTAGTGAAAGGAACTGGATGATGGCAGTGAGGGGGTAGGGACCTGGATGCAGGGCAAGGTGCTTTACAAGCAGAGATCATTGGCTGACATTATTTAGCCGTACAGAAGCCTATGGGGAATAACCTTGCTGGGTCTAAGGCCAGCCGTAATGTGTATGTCACAAATGATGTAATAATAAAAGGGAAAACTTGCTTACAGCGTTTGATAATGTTGGATTGATGGGTCAGGAGTAAAATTTAGCTAATGAAGAAGCCTGGGAGACAGATTTTTTACTGTCTTGCACCTTTACAGACCTTAAGAGGGGTTAGCAGAGTCGTTGCAGATTTGCATTGATGTTAATGTTGGTAGGATTTGATTCACTTCCAGTAAGAATGGAGGTGTTGGCTTAGGGAGGGCTTCTCACAGTCCCACATCCAACATGCCTGCTTGCAGTTGAAGGCAATGTTCTTTGCTAGAATAGCCAGTCTTGCAGATGGAACAGATACTGTTTCTGCATAACTTGCAAGTGGAGCGAGGATAGGAGTGGTTTGGGTTTCCAGGTGATCAGATCTGTTTATGATAAAGCAGGAAGCACTATGAATTTGAAAACTAGATTCAGCACCAGTAGTATTCCCAGCATTTTCGTTGTATAAAATTAAGCATTTGGTATGTCACTAAAGTTTTGGCTGCAGCTTCTGCGACGGGAGTACTGCAGGTTTAGTTTGCTGGTAAAGCTGGAAGAAGAGAAAGTGAACCTGAACTGAATCGCCTTTGCAAAGGTAGGGGCAGTGAATATGCTGCACTAGTTACAGAAAGGCCTTTTGGTTGTGCAGAAATGTACCTATTCACAGTGATCTCAGACACTATAACAGTGCAGTAGGAGAAACTGGTTGCTATTTTACCATCTGTTGAGCTTGATCCTTACCTGGTGTAAATCAACACAGAGCAACTGAAATTAAGGCAGTAATACTGGTGTCTGTCAGCTAAAAGCTGGCTCAAAATAAATGAAGGGACAAAAGCCCTCTAACTGGCTTTGTATTTCAATGTTTGTTTCAGCATTCTTGTGTGTCAGTTGTGATTACAGCAGTTACACTGCTAGGAAATGTTCTCATGTGGGATGATTCCTCTGCATTTTCCAATATATAGCATTGTTTGAAACTTGCAAAAAGAGAGTATCTATTGCTTCACCAAATTCAAGAGAAAAATGGGGATTCAGGGGACATTTGCCTCACACTTAGCACAGATGTGAAATGACACAAGGTGCAAAGTAGTGGAGAGGAAAACCCTGTGAGTTTAAAACTGATACAGAACTGAATTGATCAAAGCGTATTTATGGCCGTCTTTAACCTCAATGCATGTATTGCCATCTGTGGGAGTAGCCTGCAGAACAGACGGTCCTAAATGTGAAAAAAGAAAAAAAAAAAAAAAAAAAAAAAAAAAAAAAAAAGGAAAATAATCAGCTCCTCATCTGAATGAGTGAGTATAACAATGAATGACATTATTTCATGAACTGTACCAGTTCAAATGCATGTGCACCTGGTGCTCCTAGTGCTTTTTACTCCTGTTGCTCTTTAGACAACATGATCAGTAATGTGCTTTCTCTCTTTAATCGTTTGCTGGTTTTATTGTTGTTATTTTGTTTTGTATTTTTTTTAAAAAAACATATTTCAATGAGAAAACAGCCCTACTTCTGTAAATATAGAGTTTAATTTGGAGGGGACAGCACACTTCTGGATGTTACTGCTGGACAGTTATTTATTAAAAGGAACTTAAGGTAAATAAATACAGGTGGCTCAGGATACATGCATGCAGTGTGATAATGCAGTATAGCATTTCCAGTTCTCTGTAGTTTCGGGGGAAGGGGAATTTTTGGGTCATCCTAGTTTGTTTAGTTTATTACTGATCTGATACTTTTGAATAATGCAATAGAGATTCCTAACATATAACAGTGCTTGAACAGTTGTGTAGATTATGATAGATTTTTTTCATTTTGGGGGGAGGGAGTAGTGAAGAAGAAATGTTTTAGTTTTTAAGGGAAAAAATGTACTGTACTAAAGATCTTTAGAAAAAGATGTATGTTTTCAGAAACAGTAGGGATGTGGGCTGATAGACAGCTGGGGCATGGAGATGAGGGACAGAGGAAGCAGTTGGAATTTTGAGGGACAAAGAAGTTTTACATGGGGATGTGGGTTTGTTACTGGTACATGTGGTACAAATTTCTGTAACTGACATGCTGCTTCCATGTTATAATCATATAACCTTTATGCATTTTATACGCCTGCTCCATTTTTCTGAGAAAACCTTGCAAATGTAATGCCTGCACGCAAATGTGGGAGATGTAGCCAAAGTTTTATAATCCAACATAATGTAGTTTTAATGGGATCAAAATCAACAATAAAAGTGCTTACTGGTTAAACACTACAGAGAATTTCATTGCAGGTTCATTTTAAGAGGGGATAAGCTTGTCTGTACCTGGGGAGAACGTGGGGCTGGGCTGTCAGAACTCCCATACCCAAGTTGCTACTGATTCATTATTTGACTATAGACAAGGGTATATTCCATGCCTCAGTTTCCTGTTTCTAGCCTGAAAATTTCAATTTCTGCCTAATTCAAATGTAAGCCGTCAAACGATTGGAAACCCTTTAGGATCTCAGGTAGCAGGGTAAATCCCGCTCAGTAAATTCCACTGGACTCAGTATTCAAACATTGATTGACATACAGGGCAGGATCTGAACTTATTGTTGCTATCTCGAAGATAAGCCACATAGAAACAACAAAGTAAAAGCCATGCAAGATAAAAAGACTCCTGGCTACAGTGTTTTCACAGGTGAAGGATTTGCCATAGGATTTCTCTTTGCTAAAGTATTGAACTCTAGCATCTTATCTTGCATGGCTTTGAACACAACTACTGATTTTTAGGAGTCTTGCCTGAAAGACACACGACTGGATCATAAGACCTCTTCTCCCTGTCTTTGAAGCTAGTTTTTATTTCCCTCTCTGCTGCTAATTATTCGTCTGTATCTCTTCAAGTCTCATTGAGGATCGGGGAGGTGGGGGCTGGTGGAAACATAAGACAGGCAAGAAGGTCAGCAGGGGTAGGCCACAAAAATCTCCAACCCCAGCAGGCTGCAATTATGGGTAGTTGAGGCTGCTGCAAAGCTGCTGAGCTGTGCTACGCACTGTCTGCCCAGCATGGCAGGCGCAGCCCTGTGTGCCATGGGAAAGGAAGCTGGTCCTTGCACATACACAGCCCACTGAGCCCATATGAGCTTCATCTGCAGAAATGGTGGGCACTGATTTGTTGGGGGACTGGTAGCTGCATTGTCATCGTGGCAAAGCAGGTGGGAGCTGTGTGGTGGCCTAGCCGGGCACTTCCCTCCCTCTGGAAGTTCCAACTGGCTGTGCTGCTAATGGGAGCCGAAAATCCTGTGCCTGGAGCTGGGCTCCTCCATCGTGGAGTCAGGGGCTCTGACAAAGAGCCTGGCTTGCTCTCACTCTGCTCCCCAAGCTGGTAAGACAATACTTGCCCAGAATGGTTTTGTGGTCTTAGCTCTTTTTTGTTCCTCCATCTGCTTCTTAAGCGAAAGGCACACTTGGGCTATCAAAAGAGATCAGATAAACAAAAGCAGTCCTGGAGCCAAGGCTCTGGGCATTTTGTTCTGCGTTAACAAAAACCTGACACTGACTGCAGCTGTGGCTGGTTGGGTTTGTGCATGCCTGAAACAACAAAATTCAGATCTGACTTGAACTTCCCCAGAAACTGGGAATGTGCAGATCCAGGGCTTTGGTTACGAACTTGCCTATAAATAGCCTCTAATGCTGATTTAGCATCTTTCACCAAACATATTTCACAGTCTCAGGAGTGGCATTTAAATGCAAACATATACCAGCATACCCTATTTGGCTGCATGGAAGTCAGCAGTGAGAATTTTACTGGCTTCAGCAATCTGAGCCAGGAACTGAAAAAATGCCCTTTTCCCTATCCTCCCATTCCTTAAGAAACCACAGGCAGAGCATGTTGCCCATGCTGGAAGTTGTCTGATCTTCACTTTGTGAGCGTGCTTTGCCCTTTGGGTTAGGACTCATCTCAAACTTCATCAGTTTCTACAGCAAAGTTCCTCCTTTCCTGCACATCAAAGACCTCCCTTTTCACTGCAAGGGAGGGTACGCTGAGAGCTTTCTAGCCAGGTGTTACTCTGATTGCTGACTGCAGCTCAGGAGAACTGTGAGACAATGAAATGAGATTAAAGAGTTCCCCTAAAGAAAGGGAACATCCTGCTGAAAAATTGAAAAATTTTTCTTTTTAAGCTTTCAGAGATGCAGGATTGTTGTGCATGGATGAATACTTCACTGAAGGTCCTTAGATAACCCCAGCTGTGTCTCAGCCACAGAGTTCCCTGAAGTGAGCTCTCCTCATGCCAGCCTGTCACTGTCATATAGCAGCTGAGTTGCCCTTTGTCCATGCTGGTGTCCTCCTGCATTTTGCTGAGCCTCTGGGCCATGATTGTTGGGTGTTTCTTCATGACAGAAATAAGGGCCCTGCAAAAATGTCCTAGGTCCTGTGACCCAGAACACCCCACACGGGAGGTATATACTTTTCCTGCTGACGGCAGAGGGATATGGATTTAGGGCATGAGTCTTCCCAGAGGGCACAGGGGAACGTAGCACTCAAGACATATCCACATGTAATAAACATGCATGTATTTGACACAGGTTACTCAATAAAGCTATTCTTGCCTTATTGATCATGGCTCATACGCTTTTAAGGTAAAATACTAAGTGGTCTCAAATTTTTTCTAGTCTCCATTTTTTTTTAGTATGCAGAAAGATGTGTTTTGAGCTGAAACCAGGAGTCCCAAGATTCCCCTTCATCATCAAAGGGATATTTGGCCAACTAAAACCAATGGGAAAACATGGCAAACATACATGGCAGCTCATCCCCTTCAAAAACACAACTGTGGCTGCTTTGAGCTTCTCTTTCCTTGTGTATCAGGAATAGCTTAGTCAAAAGAACACGCCTAGATATAGGGGTTAGTCCTGGTCAGCTTTAGGATTTTTTTCTATTCTTTTCTGTATTTCTCACCCACCTGTGTAAGATGTGTTGAGATCTTCGGCTCTAAGGGGCTGCCCGTGCAGCAGTGATGCTGTTGGGCCTGGTGCCAGTTGGGAAATGCAGCAATGCCCTGAGCAGACAGGTGCCTTCAGAAGGTAGTTAATAACCCTTACAAAGCCATTGTCATCATGAGGGTAGACTTGGGTCTACCATGGGCCACCAGGAGCCACCTGCTCTGGGAATGCACACAGCCTGTGTCTGACACACCATGAGTGACAGCTTGTCCACCAGGACAGTCACTGAGACCCCAGTGGGGTCTGTCTCTTCCCAAGCTAGCAGGTACAGCCAGGCACTACTGGTGCCTTGGAGCATCTGTCCTTCTCTAGGGGAAAAAGTAGGCAGGGAGGAACTGCAGCTCTCCGCAAGCTCTGGAGTTTCCCAGCCTTCTCTCTATTTTTTGCCAATACTAACGTTTTCTGCATCACTGAAGTGACTCACGGATCAAAATAGGAAATAGCTCATTTCCCTCCCAGACATGCAAAGGAGCAGGTCTGCCTCTAACCCAGGCCAGCCAGACCCAGCACTGCCCCACGAAGAGCAGGCAGGATGTTTCCCAGGTGGCCTGAGGCAGCGGTTCTACCATGGCCTCCTGGAAAGTGTATCTGGAGGGTGAATTTTCTGCATCCTACATGAATCCTGTTCTCCTTTTCCTGAGCCATGCACAGGCAGTGGTTGTCGGCTCCCCGAGGGCCCAAGCTGCAGCCTGCTGGTACCAAGAGGGGCTCTGAGGAGTCAACAGAACGCCCCTGGTTCACCAGCTCTGCATAGGGATTTTTGTGGGGTAGCACAGCCAACATTAAGGCTTTCTTTCCCTCCTGTGATGGCACAGGCAAACCAGGATGAGGCTGTAGCTGTTTCTCTGCCCTCAATTTTGTGCCTCAGTTTCCCCTTCTGTAGGGACAGAGCCCAGATCTGTCTGTTTGAACTGTACAGCTCAGCCCTCCTAACCAGGCAGTTTCTGCATCTGTAGCTATGGTGGCTACTCTCAGACTCAGCAGCTGCCGGCTTTCCTCTCTGCGTACCTTTGCAGCTCTCCCTGGGACACAGGGAAGAGGTGGGAGAGGCTCCTGGTGCTGGCTGGTGCGTGACTCACATCTGGCATTCCCCTATTTTTGGTAGTTCAGGAGCAGCCCCAACTCACCAGCAGGAAATGTGTAAAAATAGCCCACTGGTGTCTTTGCAGCCAAGCAAAGTGCATGATGTCTCTCTGCCAGGATCTGGACCCAGCAGCCCCTTTCCTAACCAGCTCTTGGAGAGCTGCATGCAGAGGACAACCTGTGGAAAAGCATTTGCCCAACAAGTCTACTGCTACTCAGACAGTTGGCTGAGGGCAAATGTTGGCCCCCAGAGCCTGCTGGGTTGTTATTGTAGGGTTATCTGTGAGCCCCAAGGCACTCTGTCACTGCCTGGCCTCCAGCACAGCAAAGATGGAGGTGACTGAAGCTATCCTGGATGCCATGCTCTGAGCAGAGCTCTTCCGCACCCCAGGGTGGAAAAGGGGCTGTAAGCAATCACAGCTTCACGGCACCCCTGCCACCCTGGCTTGGTGTTCCCACCAGAGCTGGGGACAGCAAGCACCCTGGCTGCCCCAACCTCCCCTGCTCCTCTGCTGAGGGGTGAATCCACCCCAGCGCTTCCTCCTGCCTCATCACGGGGCCTGGCAACACTCATGGTGTTTCCCCCTCCTTGGCGGTGGGAATAGAGAGCCTTTCCCGGCATGTGAGACCCGGCTGTGAGGCCCAAGTCGATGCCAGCCAGGAGATGCTCCTCAGCAGGGCTGTCGCCTGTGGAAGGCAGGCCACTGGAGGGCAGGGCTCCACAGCCTATTCCCAAAGCGCAGCAGCCCGCTCAGACAGAAATCAGCCTTGCTTTAAAAGAGACAAAAATTTTGTTTCAGTTTGGTTTTGCTGTAGAAACGCTGCTTAAACCAGCAGTTCCAGCTCCAGCAACACCCTCTTCTACCGCCCACAAAGCAAATGTGCTGTCCAGGTGCAATCTGTCATTTTTTCCTGCTAAGGAGCAACTCCCTAGCTGTAAAACCTGTGAGCCACATCCCTGCCATTCTCTCTCTGATCCTCCCCACCTTCACCACCGACCAGTATCTGTCTGAGCCACCGCGAGCACGAGGTCCACATGTTCAGCTTGGGCTTGCACAGTCCCTAAGGCAGGAGCAGCTTGCTGCTGGAAATACGTGCACACCCTGGTAGATCGGGTTGCTTTTGTCCATAGTGTTGCATGCCTGTAATCTTAGAAGGGGGTTAATGCAGATGTGTATCTGTGTGATTGGCCTGCTTCACGAAGACACATGCACACACTCACATCAGGAGAGAACTGCCTTCTGCTAGAAATGGAAATCGGAAATGGGAATTTTAAAGTCCTCTGGAATAAGAGTTTTCATTTGTTTTGCAGTTACCATCAACTTGTGATGCAATGCAGTGCTTTTCCTGCTTATGCAGGAAATGCCCAAACCTCTGCTGTGATTCCCAAAAGCTCATGGGACCAGGACTGAACACGCTGACCTAGCAAAACCAATCCTCCAGAAATCACACAGTTTCTGCAGCAATGTGATCCTTTCCCTACTGCCCAGCATTGGAGAAGATGGCTGTTTCCTAAGCAAACACCATCTATTGTTATGCATCTTGCAATTAAAATTGCTGCAATTAAAAATGGTCTGATGGCTAAAGGCTTACACTGAGGTTCAGTTCTTGGACTGGGAAAGGTTCAGCCTTTCTAGGCCATTCAGTAGCACAACTGTAGCCAGGTAACTAACCTGGTAATCCCCCTGCTCAGTGCTTTCTGTTTCCACTGCAGGCTGACACATGAAGGAAGGTTGAGGCAGGCCTTGGGGCTGCAACCTTTCCTCCTTCCAGCACTCACAGACCTCTGCCACAACTGGTCCTTCCTCAGCTCCTTCTATGGTCAGTCTCTCTTTCCAAGCTCTTTCTTTCACTTTCCTTGGCCATGCGGCTGCCTCTTGTAGCCTCCATGCAGCACCAAACTGTTACCGCAGCAGCGTGCATGAGCCCGTGCTGTGTTTTCTACACTGCACTTCATACAGGCACACTCACGGGTGAGCTGTGACCTGGTTGCTATGTCACCACCAAAGAGACACAGATCGACTCTGAAACGTGTGCCTCCAGGCGGACAAGTCTTGACTATCAGTCCTCTTCTATTCTTGCATCTAACTGACCTGATCTATGAGCTGATGACAACGATTCTGTGTCTGAAATGTTCAGCCCTCATTTATCACCTTTGTGACAAAAATTGGCACTGAAAATAACCCACAACTTGGGACACAAGGCTGTCTGTTGGGGCATGAATGAATGCTTCGTGCCATTCTGCAATTGAGACACTGTAGCACTGTTAATCTGGCTCTTGGGAGAGCTTGTTTCGTTTTCTTGCTCCTTCCATGGCACTGGACACATCCTCTATGGTTTGACCCAGTGGAATCTAATTGCCTCAGTATCACAGAGGGACTGTTCTTTGATCACCCACCCATATCTGGCAGAGGTCTCCAAGAAGAGAAAAGACTTGAACACTTGGAAGATTTTCAACTAACAGAGCTATACTACAGCCCTCAGCTTAAGGATAGACGGCTGTTTCAGCACTGCTATTGCTATTTTTACTGCCTTTAATGCAAAAGTCATATCTAAGATTGTTTGCCCTGTTTTCTGTTCTTCTTACTACAAAAACAATTTGTGAAATATGTTGGTTTCTCTTAGAAAGCAACAGCCACTTTGCAGGCACACAATAAAATACAAAACCAAACAATTCCCACACATACATTCCCAGTAGCTGTGAATTCTTCAGTGGGCCCTAGAAGCTGGCGTTCCACAGAGGGGGAGGATGTGTAATTGTCCACATTATTGTGATATCTGTCTCAGAAACCTGTCTATGCCTTGAATGACAAATCAAAGCCTTACTCCTGCTAATAAGTGCAAGTGAGTGCTTGAGTACTACTACGCAGTGTTCCCAGACTGTGGCATTGTGCAATTACAAGCCATTGTTCCTAGCCTAGCCAAACTAGTAGCAGTATCTCAAGGAGCCTGGTTGAGGATGCTGTTTTCAGTGTAGCCAGCTCTGGGCTGGAAAATGACCATTTCAAAGCTCAAGGCAAATCCAGCTGTAGAGAAAAACATGAAAAAGGACACTAAATGCAACCAAAATGGGATATACAAGCAGACAGAGTCAGTGACAAAACTGGATGTTCCCTGAAGCACTAGTATTACCTCCAGTTTTACCAAGAGATCAGAACTGACAACTTGTTCTCTTGTTTTTTAACCTCAGCCTCCTTCAGCACAGATCACTCCACAATGCTTGAACTCTGTGTGGATCTTGAGTCATCCAGACGCAGCGGTGTGCTAGTTTTCGCTGAGATGGAGTTAATTTTCTTCACAGTAGCTAATATAGGGCTGTGTTTTGGATTTGTGCTGGAAACAGTGTTGATGATAAAGGGATGTTTTTGCTACTGCCGAGCAGTGCTTACACAGAGTCAAGGCCTTTTCTGCTTCTCACACCACCCCACCAGCGAGTAGGCTGGGGGTGCACAAGCAGCTAGGAGGGAACACAGCTGGTCCAACTGACCAAAGGGATATTCCACACCATATGACATCACACTCAGAATATAAAGGTGGGGGAAGAAGAAGGAAGGCAGGGGGGAACATTACACATAATAGAGCCCTGCTTTCCTGGAGGTGGCTGAACACCTGCCTACCAATGGGAAGCAGTCAATTAATTCCTTGCTTTGCTTGTGGGTGCCGCTTTTACTTATTAAACTGTTTTTGTCTCAACCCATGAGTTTTCTCACTCTTACTCTTCTGTTTCTCTTCCCCATCCCACTGGAGGGGAGTAAGTGAGAGGCTGTGTGGTGCTTAGTGCTGGCTAGAGTTAAACCATGACAAACTGCTACTTTGGGAGCAGTACTGCATGATCAGCATCAGGATGAGCCTGTGACAGGGGCTGGCTCAATTCCTGCTGCAGAGTAGTCAGGGCTGCAAGTCAGTAGGGGCTGCAGAGGATGGAATCAGGTGGTGGCCCCTTGTCCGAGCTGTGTCCAGCTTACCCCAGCCCTCAGCATGGCAGCAGGATTTCTGAAGACTTATTATTGTCTCCTGTCTGTAACCAATGGCTTGTCTCTCCTCTCTGAGATAGGTAATGTGTGATTAGTGGCTCTTGGCCGTACAATGATACTGGTAGACACCTTGGCAGATCAAGAAGGCTGGACATCTACACTGTATGCCATGCTAGTAGTGTAGCAAACATGCTATTTGTCTACCCTTAGTAAAAGTAAGTTATGTCTCCATCACTACTAATAAGTGTATAAAAGCCAGAGAAATGCGTATCTTACCAAGAAAGGCCGCCCTACACGCCAATCAGTAAACGGTATGTTGCCACCTTGCTACAAACAGCTGGACTTCAGACACATCCAGGGACTTTTTCTCTTCTCCCTTAGGCTGCTCTGTATAAGCCTGTCTCCATTGCAGGGTCATTTCAAGCAACAGGACTGTCTTTAATTGTGTACAGACACCTGTGCTTATTCCATCAAGGACTACACAAAAAATAATCCCCATAGAAGTAGGAGGGGACATCCACAAAATACTTCACATGCAAGCATCCAAAGGCTTCCCACATGCTGCCTACCACCTGCATGTGAACTTCTGGCATCTATCCTGTCCCCATCAGACCCAAGTGAGATGCCTTTGCCCATTTTCTTTCAGAGGGTGCTTTATTTGTTAGCCTTCGGGGTTAAACAAGAGCAGCAATTGCCTGCTTTCTGTGGGGAACGGTTGTTAGGGCAACTGGGAGGAATACCTTGGCACCATCCCTAGCACAAGAAAGGAATGAGCAGAAAAATGCTCAGCCAGAGCCAGCCAGAAGCAGTGCAGAGCCAGAGCAAGGGGGACGCGCTCTGCTGTGTTTGTGCTAGTGCCTCACCCTGGTTCTCCCACTGGCAGCCAAGGGGCCCTGTGTGTGAAAGGTGATCTGGAAAGGCAAAGCCGACACACCCTTCACTAACCTGTGCAAACCTCTGTGCAGTGTCCCTGCAGCACTGGCTGTCCCTGCTGATCCCAGGGCTTGTCCTCCTGAGCTACAAAGGTGCTGAGGGAAGTCAAACCCTGAGTTTTTACTCTGTTGCTGCCTCTGTGATTGAACACCCCCCACAACATATATACATTAATTTTCTCTTATGATACTTAGCACAAGGCTGCTTGCAGTAATGAAAGAAACTTGGAAAATTATGCTGCTGTGGTGAGTTTCAAATAGAAATAATCCTGTTTGGGGGTAATTTTCACTGTGAAAGATGGTTCAAAGGCACAAGAGGGAAGGGCAGGGTGAGCACTGAGCTGCCTGGTATGTAAGTACAATCTTTTTAAGCTTCAGTGACTTTATTTTTTGCATTACAGGTGCTTTCCTTACTCAAAACTGTTGCCTTCCCCATCTGCTCGTTCTCCCCAGCTCACATCTCTTTCATAAACAGACAATAGCTTCTTGTTTGGATTGGCTTATTGGCAAATTCGCACAGGTCTGATTTCAGGTGATGGTGAGCTGGTTAGTAGATGTAAGGGCATTTGTTCTTAAGAATTGTGAAGGCATTCAGCTGCTTGAATCCATTTAAGTACTGATAAACAGTAGGGGGGGAGCAGTAAAATCCAAGAAGAAGGTAGTACCTAGTCTCTGGCCTTGTTTGCACAGTGGCTTAAAACCCACAGGATGAAACTAGTGCAGTTTGCACAGTCAGAGAGTGTAAGTCTGTCTGCAAACACAGCAGCTGCTGAGGCAAGAGGCTGGTTTAAGTCACAGGAAGGTAAGGCAAAGTGTTGTTAATCATGAAAGTAAAGCTAAAAGCCTTGTAAGCAAGGGGGTTATGTCCCGACCTGGAAGGCATAGTACTGCATGAGTTTGGTGATTTCTTTTATGTGTGAAAGGAAATTCTGCAGTTTGGTGAACTGTTTCCTCATCAGAACTATAGTTCTACATGGTGTTGCTTGCAGACTGGATTGGAGAAAGCTATTAAGCTTTTAGCCTTGTAACAGAACACCTCTCTCCTGTTTCATCTGGGGAATGTGCCCTGATTTCCTCAAATTTAAGTAGTTATATGACTTATCAGATTATTGCTTTGCATGAGTGTCTCTGTGTGTTTGGTCTCTTGTTTCCACATGATTCCACATGATTTCCAAGCTCCTGGCTGAAAAAACAAACACAAACTTTGGGGTGAAATTCCCAATGGACTGTGCTGTTCTTGTTAGGCCTGAAAAAGTTCTGTAAGAAGTGAAAGCTATGGAGCTGTGATTTTGCTGTCTTGAAGGTTGTTTTTGTCCTTGGAATCCTCAAGAAAGCTGACCTCCATGACAAGCTGACCCAATTAAATCCCAGTACAGGGAAAAGGCATGTGTAGCCAGCTAGACACAGCCTTGGGATCCAGCAAAAGCAAATTCACCCTGCTTGAAAATCCACCTTGCCCTCAGGAGGAGAAGGAATGAAGGACCACTCACGAGCCCTCTTTGCTGTATGCTGTTGATGAACCTGCCTCTCAAGCATGGCTAGAAACCAAGCCAGTGCAGACCCTGCCAGCATGCTGCTTATGCCAAGGGCAATGCCTCCTCCTTCACAATTTGCCTTTGCCATAAGATGGATGTGTTTGAGGCAGAAGCAACTGGCACAGCTCGTTCTTTTGGGAATAGCCAAGAAAGCTTCCCAGGCCATGGGGGACCCAGCTGGGTTAAGCTAATAGCAACATGTGGGAAGGAAATAAGAGAGGTCTATAGTTTCATGTTTACCCCGTGTCCCGTGTGGGTCTGTAAGTGTGAGAGGGGACAAAGCTTCTATATGAGAAGAGTTAAGATCCAGCTTCCATCAGGGCAGCTTTCCATTTACAATAAACAAATAAATGCTGGCACGGGTGAAGTCTGACGAAAGTCTAGACAGGAAAATATTGCTACAACCATAAGATATTTCAGCTGATTTCACTGAAACATTTCTCCAAATTAAAGCATTAAGAGCTGCTCAGCTCTTAAAAACAAACACAAAAAGGAAAAGAAAGAATTTCACACTCCACTCCTAAGCTTTAACATGTTATAGCAGCTAGTGCAAGCCCTATGACAATTTTGCTGGGGTTGGCATTACTGAAAGTTGTTAGCCTTAAATGTGCTGGTCCTATGTTAGCCTAGAAATGCTTCTTGACTCATGCTGTGCAAGTCTAGGTATGGGATCCTGGGGACCTCCCAAGTCTCTCTGCAGTCTGTTGTTTCATTGAGAGAGCTTTACTGCAAGATGTAAGACATGTATGATGTGGTTTGTGGCTGTGTTTGTTGGTTGGTTTTTAGTTTGGTTTTGGTGGGTTTTTTTTAAATAAGCTTTTTGAAGGAAGGGTTTGCTAAGTTTCTATAGTCCTATTTTGCTGGGTTCCAGATTAGTAGAGATAGAAAAAGTTGGTAATAACAAGTGAGTGGCTTATTCTATTGTAGCATAGCAGAACTCAGAGTCTCAGTGGAGTTTTGTGCTGAGAAATTACCTGGTTGTAATTTGTATGCCGTGTCAGTGCCAGAGGCCAAAAATGTAACAGAAGTGAGGAAGGGCGTGTGTGCGGAGAAGCAGTGTAAAAATTACAATGAGCTTTAGACAATGGGGTTGAATATAGGGCTCCTCGTAAGGGAAGCTTCTTTTATTAAGCAACTTGCTCTCTCCCTATGAGCTCATATGTGACAAAACAGGTTGAGTCATGTCTGAGGGCGTTGCCTGTGGAATTTGTAGATAAGGATGGCTTATACCTGTGTATTCTGAGCACAGAGAGGCCAGTTACGTTCTGCAGCTTCCAGAGGGAATAAGCCTCCTGAGGAGTACAGTTACTCCAATTTTCGTGTGGTAAGTTTATTGAAAAAACCTTTCTTTCTTTCTCATCTCCCTTCACCCCCTTCAAATCTCCATTTCCCTAACTGTGAGGTGTGATACGTGTGGGTTTTTTTCACCAACAGACCCAGGTATCATTACTGAGACTGCAATGGCATGGTGGAAGGCCTGGGTAAGTAGAAGAAATACTGAAATAAGACACCTTGACTTCTAAGTGGTATCAGGCACTGTGTGGCAATGAAATGTTTCCCTTTAATAATCAGCCAGACCTATTGACTGATTTTTCTGACTATAAGATAGTTTTTAGCACTTCGAAACCTGTGATTAAGAAAGGCGTCAACATGATTGCTGGCTTTAAGAAGAAAAGCAGACTCTCCCCGGTCCTTCAGTTGAGAGTGGTACAGGGCGTGTCTGTGTGCCTTTATACATGAGGAGACTGCATGGGGGAGCAGTAAAGTAGCACAGCTGAGGTCTGCATTAGGTCTAAAAGCTGCAGGCTCTTCGTACATTCCCTTCTCTTGTGACAGTGAGTTCAGGGCACTGGCCTGTCCCCACTTTCATCCCCAGTTGTGCTGGCAGGCTGTGGTCACAGACAGAGATGTGGTCAAGCCACAACCTCTTTTTCCTTGGTAGGTTTTTAATATTGCAAAGACAATGGGGACTATCTGTCTGCTAGGAGCCAGAAATGCTGTGTATGTTCTTTTTAAACTCCTGTGGCTTTGAGAGGAGTGTGGCAGGATAGGGGCAATGCTCATGGGGTGTGTTGAGGCAGCCTCCAGGATACGGCTCAGGCCAGGAGGAAGGCAGGTCTGGTGATGTGCTTAGCTCTGTTGCCATCGACAGTAGCTCTCCCATTTGCCTATGTGGAAGGCCAGGTTTACCCCTGGGCTGTATCTCTAGATACCTATAAGCCAAGGCCTAGAAGAGACACGCTTGTGAAGCATGATGGAGAAATACTGGTAGAGAAGTCTTCTTGCCCTGCCCAGCACCACTGCCAGTAGTGCACAGGCTTTCTCTTGACTGCTTTTGTGTCGTCTTTGGAAAGATTTGTGTTCCCTCTCCTCCTTGTTGTGAAGAGGGCTTCGCCTTCCAGCAGCCTGAAGGGGGTGAGCTGAGCAGGGGGCCTCCAAGGGGCCTCTGCTGCCACATGCCAACAAAGGACCCGGGAAGCATCAGGGAGCTGCCTTGCAGCGTATTGTGTTACCTCAGGTGTGATGCATGGACATGGCATTTTTCAGGTTCTCAGTTACAATTTTGTAACAGAGGGGTGGGAACAAATTGAAACACCTTGGGGGTTGGGGAATAGTAAGCTAATTTCTACTTTCCTTCAGACAGACATCAGATAGGCAGCTTTCCTAATCTCCAGATATGTTTTTGTATTGTTTTGTTTTGTGTTTTTTTTTCCCCAGAAAGATTAAAATGGTAACCTTCCATTCTGCTGATCTCCCTCTGCCTCCCTATTTCCATTTGGAACTTTAGTACAGTAAAGCAGACTTTTTCCAAGGCTGGAGTAGCTCTGACTTTAATTTTTCCCTTTCTGCTGATCTGATCCGCCCCCAGCCCCCGCACCCACCTCCCCCTGGAAATCTTTTGAAAATTTAGAGTGAGAAAAGGAGAAAAGTTGTTGAAAGCTCTAGTGATCTCTTACCTGTTGGTGTTGTAGGCGGGGGAAGGTGTGAAGAGAATGAGAGGGCAGAGGAAGGATGGTAGAAAAGCACATACAGCCAGCTAGGCACAGCCTTGGGATCAAGCAAAAGCAAATCCACCCTGCTTGTGACTCCACCTTACTGTCCCCCAGAAGGGGGTTTTCAAACCCTTCATAAAAAAATAAAGTTCAAAACCAAGAGTGAAAAAATGTGAAATTTTTGCAGAAACATTCCAGTGAAAAAAAACAGTAACCCCACCTGTCCCAAAATTCCAGCTTTTCAATAAGCTACTGTTTAGGTTTGAAAACATTTTTGTAGGAAAACTTTTAATTCCTTTCCCCTTCATTTATGGGCAAAACTTTTCAGAACATTGGCTGTAAGGTACACTGATTCCATTGTTTTTGTGCCAGTTATTCACCTTCACATGGGTGTTACTCAGATGCCTTGTAGTTTCAGTTAGGTAACTGTAGAAGCAATTCTTCTGGGAAACAAGACCAAACTGAACAGGGTTATTCTGGAAACATGTTGTGATTGTACCTGTGCTGAAATGATTAAATACATGGGGAATGAAATGCATGACTGGGTCGTAAGTGTGCTACTTGAGTCAGGATGGGCTGTAAACTTTTATTTGAATTAGTATAAAAAGAAGGACTATTGTTTAAGTTGTTTCTGCTGCCTCCAAATGAAAGCTCAGTTTTGCATTCCCTTTTTCTCTGAGTCACCAGGCACAGATCCAGAGTGTTCCTTTCACATGAGCTGTTGTATGCAGCTAGAAGGGACTATCCATCTTTTTAGAACAAAATGAGGAGGTTGAGTGTAACCTGCTTGCAGGAGCAGTGGTGATGGTGCTGGCTGACTTCACACAGGAGCAGAAGAGGAGTGTTTGCAATAGTCCCACCACCTCAGCCGAACCTCCTGTTCCAGACTGATGACAAATCTTTGGGGGTGGCAATGATTTAGTCTGCCATTGCTCTTTCTGCAGTGGCAGCTTCACCACAGCCTTAAATTCGCCGCTCAGTAGTCCTTAGGACTCAAAGCTGCATCTAGTGAGAAGTTTCCTGTTGACACTGTCTGCTCTGCATCTGCTCTCTGCTGTGAGCAGGGTGTGGTAGCACAAGAGTCTGTGCTGGCTGTAAAGCAAAATTCTGCAAACTGAAGACCTCTTACAGATGTTCCTGATTGATGAACATACTGCCTCTCTTGATACTCATTGTTGCCTCTTGTTTGCTTGTCACTGCTCTCAGAGCTTGGCTGGCAAAGGGGCTTGCATGCAAATATGTGCCTGCTATTATCTAGAAGGACACCTGAGCAAGTTTTCGCAGAGCCAGCCTGAACATCTGCACAGCACAGTGTACGTATGCTTCAGCTGTGGCACTAGGCTAGACCTGGCACTGCTGAGCATGCAGCCATTAATCTTCCAGCCTTTCATTAGAAACCAGGAATCCAAGTCCTGAAGAGAATTTCCACGAGCTTTTCTACCCAGCAAGGGGTAGAGCCCTCTTTAGTACAGGAGATGAGAGTAGAAAGGACTTGCACCATAGCAGGAGGCTGCTGGGTGGCACTTGGTGGTCTGTGTTACGCAAGTAAGACGGGACAATCATAGTGATTCCTTCTGGTTTGTAAGCTCTGATCTGATGGTACTTTTTATCTCACTCTGAGGCCACCCCCACTGAAAAATCCATCAAGTCAGACTGATATAATTAGTTCAATATTAACCATATCCCTGCAAGTAAATTGGTGAGAATATAGTATTTTCCTGGGCCAACTTAAATCTTTCTGCTGCTAAGGAACAGAAAATTCTGTCTGGTATGGGAATAAAGTGGTCATGACTCTCTATTGCAAATCACTCATTTACTCCCCTATTGATAGGACCTTGTTGTTAGAGATGCATCAATATATTCAAGCCAGTCCCTTGACTAACAGCTTTTGTTAAATTCAAGCTCTTAAGCCTGCGTCCTGGTTGATGGCCGCACTACCTTGTGGTGACTGGAATAAGTCTCAGCATGTCTTTCTGCCCCGGGACTCTTGCACTGGCAGTGCCTTAGGGGTCTGTCTGGAGGATTCCTGTGTATTTGCCCTTGGTTCAGGGGAGAACATCAAGCCTAAACTGCTCCAGATGGATCTGTTCCTTTAAAGTAGTCTATTGGCCCAAATCCTTCCAGCAGAGATACCTCCTTCTTGAAATCAGCAGTGCACAAGTGAAGCAGCAGTGGGAGAATAAAGTTACTACCTAGAAAAATGGTATGCGAGAGCATGACTATTCCACAAAATCAAAAAACTCTGGGAAAAAACTACCCTGCACCAAGCTATTGAGAAATGTAGTTTCTGATGGCAGTATGAGAGCATACATGTTAAAAAGTGTTGTGTTTAATGGATGAATAAGAAAGTCTAGGCTACTCGGCTTTTTCTACCAGACTGCCTTCACCTAGCGATTGTTGCAGCAGGGTCAGTTGTGCTTTGCACTTCATGTGTCTGCCAGAAGCCAAAGGCTGGTAGGGGCAGTTGGAAGCAGGAAGTTTGTCTTCTCCTGGAAGCTCTGCTGTGACATTTTGAACCAACCCCTCCACTCTTCTGTGCCTGCCCCACGTGTAAGCAATTAATAATACTAGTTTACTTTCCAAAATATTTTTTCTTCAGCTGATGAAAAGCTGAGTAGCATAAGTCCTGCATTTTTCTTCTTTTTTTTCAGAGTGAAGCAGAGGGCATGTCCGTGACAGGTGCTTTAAACTTTGACCCTGCACCTGATGCTCAGACGCTGTACAAGGCCATGAAGGGGCTTGGTGAGTTGACTCCAACCACATGTAAAATCTATATTCTGTTTGTAATTGTCCAGTTGAAAGCTATTCCTTAAGAAAGTTGCAGCAGAGATATCATTTTTTAATGTGGAAAATTAAAAACTGAAGTTTCCTCGGTACATTCTTAAACTTTTACATTATGAAGGCAATGAACTAGGGGAGGTTGTCTGAGTACTTGAATTGGGATTTTGGATTAATCTCAACTATTCTGTTCACTGTGTTTACGGTTTATTGTTGCTCTCCACAGGGACTGATGAACAAGCTATAATTGATGTCCTAACCAAGAGGAGCAATATGCAGCGTCAGCAGATTGCAAAATCCTTCAAAGGACAGTTTGGAAAGGTTATTTCAAAACAAAACCATATTCAGTCACTGTTTCACTGCACGCAGGATGTAGTAAATGGGTGTACAGTTCATCCTGCGAGCATGGTGTAAACGATATGCAGGTCTTCCGCAAATGAGTAGATCAATACTTATAAATAAGGCCTGGGGTAAAGTGTGAAATTAATTTTTGGTCAGAAAAAACAGTTTTTCCCCCAAAGATGGTAATTTTTGTTGTAAAATCCATTTTGATCAGAAACAGTTTTTGGTTTTTTTAAATCTATATTAAAATAGAACTTCTTATTGCTTTTGAAGCTATAGCAAAAATTGATACCTTTCTAAGTGGCATTTTGAGTTAAATATTGATTTGGTTTGGGGCCCTTTTAAATGTCAAAGAAAGTTCAAATTAAAGACTTATTTAATTACATTTGTTAGGAAATTCTGAAAATGAAAACAAACTGCAGTTATGGACAACCATGTTTTTCTGTGGCTATCTTTCTGTATCTGATAAAATCTTTTATTGGGAAAACTCTTCCACCAACTGTACGCCAAAGCTAGTTGTCTGAGAGTTACAGTTAAAGAGGGTGAAAGAAGGAAATGTAATGGGAAGGAACAATATAGGTTCTTGAGTCAGTAGAGAAACAAGTGTCTCCAATGACCCTTGCTGGAAGGGGGACCACCATGCGAGGGCCTTAGAAAGGGAAGAAAATGGGGGGAGGGCAAGTATGGAACAATGAACAGAGTGCTTGCATACCATTAAAACAGGGTGAGTCATACCCTAAAAAACTGCATTGTAGTGAAAGGGATGCTTGAAGTCTATCTTTGAACAGCCCTAGTGCCTGACTCTGCAAAACTCCTAGGTGCATGTTTATATGCAGGCTTTGGGAACTGGCTCTGTCTGAAGCTACATCCCTGCTCAATTTAATGCCTTCAGCTGCCTGGCTCTGCTTGCTGAGTAAAGCAGGGTGGAGGAAGAATTTTGTCTTCCCTACTCTGCTGCAGAATTAATTAGTACCTGGGACAAGCCTGAGTAATGGTACAACAGGGAAAGTGGAAGGACCTAGACAAATCCCATTTTGGATTTAGGTGCCTTTTTCAGTCCCAGGGCCTTTTCTAATAAACTATCGACACAATACTGTTGTTCAGCTTCACTGCTGTAGGCCGTGGGGATGGAAACAGCACTAGGCAGTAGAGACATCCTCTGAGGCTTTTTGTGTAACTGTGTGGTGCATGTTTAACAGGATCTGATTGAAAGCCTGAAGTCTGAACTGAGTGGTAACTTTGAAAGGCTCATTGTAGCTCTCATGTACTCCCCATACAAGTATGATGCCAAGGAACTCCATGATGCCATGAAGGTAAGCAAATTGCATGGTGATGTTGAAGTAACAGCATAGATACAGTATTAATTTTCTGTAACTGTGCTCATTAACACAAGTGACAGTAACTGGACTGTTACATGATTAAGTTTGTTATTAGCAGAAAGGCAACAGCAAAACTGAACTCTGCTTTGGCAAGGAGTGACCATCCACAGATGTCATTTTCAGTTAAACATCTATTCACTGCCTTCTGCAGTGGCTTTTGCAAATAGAGTTCAGTGATACAAAGCTACTGCCCTGATGCCCCACCCGAGACACGAAACCTTTCGGAAATCAAGGAGTGGTGGTGCAAGGGCCAGGCTGGGGTTGGCTGGGATCCTACCAATTGATACAGTATCGAGGTCTGTTAACATGGTAGAAAGATGGACTGAGGGGGCAAGCATTGGTTTCCCTACATCCCTCTAAAGCTGTCTGTCAAAGATCCAGATCCACAAATGCCTTGCAGAACTGCAGGGTTATACAAAATAATCCTGTATGAATGGAGCACCTCAGTAAAAGGAACTATGTTCAAACCAAAGGTGCTTTGTGTCTCCAGCTTTCATTCTGACAGTTTCTCACAGCTCAGCATACAGCCTAACACTCTTCTGCCATCTTACTCCTCACTTGACCATACTTCTCTAGCGATAAATTACACTGCATGACTAGATGCCATTCTGCACCTTTATTTCTCCACTATGTTTTCTATTAAAGGGTATAGGAACAAGTGAAGATGTTATCATAGAGATCCTGGCATCCCGGACTAAAGCGCAGATCAAAGAGATAATCAAGGCATACAAAGAAGGTAAAGTGCCTGGGGCTCTGATTTGTGTGGTCAGAGCAATGTGTGAGTGCTTGATTGCACAGCAGGAATGGTGTTACCAACTAGCACTGTCAGCAGGAAAATTGGATTTTTAAAAGCAAGAAGGTGCAACCTAACTCTGCTTTCAGCCTGGCAAACAAAATAAGGCTATGCTGAGAAGATTTGAAAATCCTTTTTTAACTCTCCATCCAGCTAGAGGAAAAGGTCAGCAAGTCACAAATCTGGTTCAGCTTGGCCACACAGGCTATTGTCAGAATGCAAACAAAACAATAGCTATGAACTTGGCTTTTCTCACCATTAAATACACTCTAGATGGGAATTTAACAAATACATATTTGTAAATATTTTACCTCTTTGGTCCCTTAAACTATATCTCTGACATTAGCTCTGTTTTTATGCCTTGGGCATCAGTGGAGCTAGGGACTCGGCCGGATCCAAGTGCTGACTTGGGTATCACTGAGGGTATGAGCTGATCTCAGCCCTGTTTTGTTTTTTTTTCCCTAGTGACCTTCTTGACTAGGGTCAGGCTATTGTGTATCCTTGGGTGACTGGTGATATCCTGGCTATATCATCCAAATAACAAATCCTTCCCTTCTCCTTCTCTCTCCCTCAACTAGAATATGGTTCTGATCTGGAAGAAGACATAAAATCGGAAACAAGGGGCTACTTGGAACAGATTCTGGTTTGCCTTCTTCAGGTAGTGCTAGAGAAGAGAAATGAGGGTGTAAAGATCTTCACACTTTTCCTTTTTTGGAGATGACATGCAATAGGATAGGCAATACAGTCATGATCACCACATAAGCTAAGAAGACAAATACGACACCTGGACTGTATATGTATTTAGCTCCCATGTGACTGAAGCAGAGAAACACCCTCTTGTATCAGTAGTAAGAGAGCTGGGAGCTTGGTTCTGCTGCAGGGAGGTGCCTCACTTTTGCACATGCATAAAGCTATTGCAGTCTACAAGGGTCTTAGAAAACAATACCCCTTGACTATCATTCACCACTCTTCCAGGGTCTGTCCCCTCAATGCTGAGTGCATTTGGATGCATTTCTCCTCTCATGTTTTCCAATCTTCCTGTTCAGCAGCAGAAAAACTTACCGATTTTTTGGCTATCCTTCATATGACTGTTTTCAGTGCCTTTCAGTGAAGTAGTTAATATTTGTGCTATCTGAAACATTGCTGCTTGAGTACTCTGCAGAAATAGGTAGCTGAGAAGGATAACTGATCTTTGTCCAGAATGTATGTTATGATCCTTACATATGTAAGGATCTTCATAAGACAAAATGGTAACCTTTCTTTTTCCTCTTGTAGGGCGAGAGGGACAATGCCACCCTCTATGTGGACACAGCACTGGCTCTCCAGGATGCAGAGGTACTCTTAAATGCCTGTGGCCAGTGATATGTTTGCATCCCACCTGTCTTGAACTTCAGAGTGCTTCGGTGGGCAGCAGAGTCCTGGTCAGCAAAGGGTTGGAGCCTCAGTAGTTTGTGGAGGGATGATCTTCAAGCAGAAGCAACTTGAGGTTCTTCAATTTTGCCTTCACTATTGAGCTTTGCTCTTCCAAAGAGGAGTAATGAGAGCGAGGCTTGAGCTCAACTGCTTTTGATACATGAACATATATGAGTTTAGTGGAGTGGGAGAGCAAAGCATAGAGAAGAAACATCGAGGGTATTGTTGACTGCTCCAGCTGCTGCAGGAGGGATGGAAAGGGTGGAGATAGTGGCTGCTCCAATTTGACTAGAAGACATGGTCAAGGGTTTTCATAATCAAACATTCTAGGAGAGTCTAGTTCACACCGTGTCTTAGGTTGCTTCAAACCCCTTTACCCGAGCAGTGTCTTAAGCCAAACTCTGTTCCTTTACCAGCTGCACACGCAGAACATCTCTCTAACAATTGCATGTTAAATTACAGACTCTCTATGCTGCTGGGGAGAAGATACGGGGCACTGATGAGATGCGGTTCATCACCATCCTTTGCACAAGGAGCGCCACACACTTGCTGAAAGGTATGGAGAAGAGCCTGTTCTCTCAAGAGTCTGAAATGAGAAATCACTCTAGCCAAAAAGAAGAGGCAGGGCTATAGATGAGAGATGAGTGGTGAGAAACAAATACCTGAGTTTGTGTCCTGATCCTTGGTCTCGCAGTGACCAAAAGCTGCCAACAGCTTTCATGAAAACTTAAGAAGACTTAGTGCTGCTGAAGATCAAGTGGTTTATCCGGGAGTCCTTATACAGTGGTGATGGCTGGATGGTATAGCTGCTTTTATAAGTCCAAGGAGACAGTCTCTTTCTATCCAGGTACAAGCATGCAGTGGACAGACCCATGACACCTTGGATGGGGGTGGTTCTGGGAAAAAATCACCAAAAAAAAAGTAGCTGTTTATTCAGAGCTGGGGAATCAATCACAGGGTGTGCTTTCAAGTTCTGTCCCGGCTTCTTCCGACGGCATCAGAGGGTGATGGGAGGGAAGACACTAATCCAGCTCTGCAGAGGCCTCAGCTCCCCTCTGCCCTGTGCCGCAGAGACCTGGCCTTGTCATCGTGAGATTATTTTTCTTTTTTTGGGCAGTTCAAGGCTCTTGCGAACAGATTTTGTTATGTCAGCTGAGTCTAAAGTACTGTAAAGTACTGTGTTAATGAGCTGGACCTAAACTGATAAATTTAGCTGGTGATAAATTAGGTATGTGTGAATTTTTTTCATGCTGAGGTCTTCTGAGATGTTTTCTAGCCCCTGGAGGCCAGCTCCCCCTTGTGTTTCAAATTTAATCTCCAAGTATGACTTAGAAAACAAAAAAAGTGGTCTCTAGTCTTTGTGTCTTCCTCTTTAGGAATTGAATTTCAACTAGCTGTTATCAGGATGCAACCAATCTTTGGGACCAACTGTGTGACCAAGAAAGTAATTTCCTCTGTGCTATGGCAGCCTGTAACTGTTTATCTTTAAAACTTGAGTTTAATTGTTGCAGCTAATTTTTTTTTTTTTTTTTTTTTTTTTTAATCTGGAGAGTAGACTTGCGAGTTGAGAAGGTTGTATCCATCTGTCTGCTCTGTGGTATTGCCTTTCCCTGAAGTATCTGACTGTTAATGTTTAGGTATCTGATCTTGAATCCTGAGCAAACTTCATTAAGATGTCTGTTGCATTACATAGTAGTTTTCCTTCTTTCCTAGTTTGAAAGCTAGGAATCAAAACTGAGATCTGTAATTCTGAATCTTGGAGTTTCCAGAGTGTATAAAGTGAACAACAACTCTGTTGCTGAGATTTTGTTAATATGGGAGTTCAAATACCTTGGAATCTGCACCTGTGTTTTGCTCATCTTTTCTGAGGTTATTTTTTTTCAATTGCCATTGAAACAATAGGCTTTCCCAAATTGTTGTAATCATTTGGAAGTCCAAGGGCCATGAACGGCTTAGTCCTGGATTTTACTTTATTTTGGCTACTGTCAGCAAGAAACACAAGAGTTTTGTGCTTAACCTGTTGTCTGCTTCATTTCTGTGACTGAGGTGACTGAACTTGCATTTTCAAATGAAAGCAGAGAATTTGGATGAGTTGGGTTTTTGCGAATGTTGCCATCCACTTTTGTAACTGATTTCTGGGCTTGGCTAAAGCCTCCTGAAGTTGGTGCAAGTGTGGCCATTGCTTTAGCAGGATCTGTGTTTTCATAGCACCACACAAGCAATTCCTGTAAATATTGAGCACAAAATGTCTGAGCAGTTGCCTAGTAAAAAAAAAAAAAAGTTCTTTGTGTTTCAAACAGTGTTTGAAGAATACCAGAAACTGGCTGGTAAGAGCATAGAAGACTCTATCAAGAGTGAAACTCATGGTTCACTGGAGGATGCCATGCTGGCTATTGGTAAGAGTAGCTGTGTTTCCTTCTTTTTTCTGAGTCTGTTTTTCTGACTGTTACTGGATGGTTCCACTTTAGAAGGTATCTGGTATAAAGTAAAGGGTACTTTTTATGTAAAATAAACTCAAACCCCAGGGACACACTGAACTAGTGGAAAGCACGTTGAATCTCTGTTACCTGCTGCCCTGGACTGGATTTACCATTGATTCTTACTGAGCCTTTCTGTATGCTTAGTGAAATGCACCAGGAACATCCGTTGCTACTTTGCAGAGAGGTTGTACCATGCTTTAAAGGTAAGACTCTTCATTGTAACATACTTGTTTTCATACTGGACTTGTAACTTGGCTTCCACCAATTCAAATTAGAAGAGACAAGGTTTTGGTGAAATCCAGCAATTTTCTTGCCATTGTTGCAGGTAGTAGCAGAATCCCTTCAAACACCTTGTGTAGAAAAGTACCCTTTAAGCTTGAGATGCCAAGAGAGTCTGGCTTTTCTAACTTAGGAGTCTGCAAGGAGCCCAGTCTCACCTTCTGGAACATTGACAAGATTTCTGGTAGATGCTTCTCTAGGAGGTTGATCATGGTGGAGTTTTGCCCATAATGTCAACTTAGTGGACTGAACCACAGTATTTTATTTTTTTTAGGAAGTAACTCTCTCAATTGCAGTATAAAATCAAAGAGTTCCAAATGGGAACATATATCTGTAGATTGTGATCCTGTAACTCTTAACTTTGTAGAAGACGTCAGCTCTCCTAACTTCATGGAAAGCTGAGATGAGTGATTATTTTTGTTATTGATGTGATCTTAATTTTCCTGCGAGTAATTAAACAATATTAGTTGAAGACAAGTGTAGTATGGGTGGTGGTGCAGGAGGACAGTATGTATTCAGTGCCCACTTCCAGCTCCATAGCATGTTTGCATTTGCACTTGACATGTGCAAAGACATGTGCAAAGACATAGCATACTTCCATGGTGGGCTTGTAGTATTGACGGTGGTCTCTGGGAGGGGCATGTAGGTTGGCCCTCCAGAAAGAGAAGCAGATGTGCTGCAGAACATGTGCCAAGCAGTGTTTGAAAGCTGACTCATCCTGTCGTGGACCAATTTGCAAGAGTTTATTGCTTGAACACCCCCTAACATCACAGACTGATATGTCTCTTATTTCAGGGGGCTGGCACCAGTGATGGGACTCTTATAAGGGTGATTGTTTCTCGAAGTGAAGTTGACTTAAATCTTATAAAGGTTGAATTCAAGCATATTGCAGGAAAGTCTCTCTCCAGTATGATTCTGGTAAGCAGCATCTTGATATCTTGGTTCTTAGTCTTCACATACATTCCTAACCTATCCAGCACTGTGAGATGCTTCCATGGCTGTTTTCAGTAAAAATGTCATTTCTGCTAAGAGCATAGCTCTCCTTCATTGGGCCTGTTAACAATCAGCTCCTGGAGTGACATATATGCCTGAAAGGTGAGTCAGGTAGTATGCTCCATAACTGACATGGACAAAGCCAAACCCAAGGAAAGACTGCTCCAGGTTTTTCATGGACCAGGCTCTGTATCCATGTACTTCATGATCTCCTAGATTAATCTAGATTCATTTGATCCTCCCTGTTACACCTTTCCCACACTGCTGTGCTATTTTCTCCTCTTGCTTTGCTGTCCTTAACTACTTCAAGCCAGTGCCATATAAATCAAAACAGTGCTGGCGTTTTTGGTTTTCTTTTCTTTTTGTTGTTGGTCTGATTTTTGAGTGGGGTTTTTTTTGGTGGGTTTTTGGTTTAGTTTGGGTTTTTTTCAACTGACTTACCCCAGAAGAAGACCTGGTCTATAGTGTGGTGAGAGATTTAGAATCTGAACCTTGTCAATGCTTATTGTAGCTTTTGAGGTTTTAGTCTTGGTTCTGAGTGAGTCACCCTCCTCTAATAGGGCTGAAATGCTGGAGTTTACCATTTGTCCTAAGGACTCTGGGACATTCCTCTCCCCCAGTGTAAATGGCACAGAACCCCTATCCCTAGCAGTCCCCATGGGAAGTCTGGTTCTGTAACAAAGGCCCTTTCTTCTAATTGACCTTGTCAGTATCTGTCATGTTGATTAATGATCGGTATTCAAGGGTCTGTATAGAATATTCATTCCTCTGGAGAAGTAGAACTGGCTTTACACCTGTCATCATAAAACATTCAAAGGGAGCAAATTTTTTTATCAAGTGATATTATCTGTAGTGCTTCTCTAGATCAAAATGACCACACATGTGGCTTTTTAGAAAAATGTTGCATCAAAGCTAATGATAACTGCCCTTTCCCTTCCTGTAGGGGAAGGAATGCTATGCAAATACTCAGGGACATAGAATCTAAACACAACAGAGTTGGTTGCTCTTGTTCATGCTGACTTTATGCCACTCTGTAGGACAGAGTCATGATCAATTGCCCACCTTCATTCCAAAGAGAAGAATTGGACTTGATACATGTTATTTCAGGTGGCAGCTACAAGCCTGATTTCTCCATTTGCTTTTGATGGTGTGTCAGCTGGCAGTAACTCAGCTGGAGTCTGGCTTGCTCTTTGCAAAATCGTTTCCCTGCGTGGGCACACTCACAGGCTGACAGAGTCAGCACTTGGAGCATGCAGAGGAACTTCCACATTCACCTTTTTTTTTTTTTTCTATTTTTCTCTTCTGTCAGGATGACACCAGTGGCGATTACAAGACAGCCTTGCTGAATCTCTGTGGCAGTGACTGATAAAATCTAGGAGGAAGATGCTGAAATTAATATAGAGGGAAAATTAACAGTGAACAAGAGTCTGAAAATGTACACATAGAAAATCTTTCCCTTGATCCAAGCAGGAAGAAAAAGAAGATCAAATTCATGGTCAAGATTTCCAAAGTTCTCAGAAGGGTGTGGTTGCACGTTACACATTAAAAGCTATTCACTTCCCTAACAGTTTTTCAAATGCAAGTGGAATGTTTCTTTTTTGGTTTCCATTTTGTTCTGTGCAATTTCCCTTCCCTTTTAACACACTGTGAAGGGTGTCACTTATACATGAAGTTAAAGGTTTTTTTTGATTCAATGAGCCCTCTGTAGGTGTTTCACAAGTCTGAACAACCCTACAAAGCTTGGGCTGTCTTGAATCCTTGCTAACTTCACTACGACAAGCTGGTAGAGCACTGATCATTTGGTGTTACCAGGGTGGGTCTAGAAGGAGTCTCAGAGATGGATAGAGCTTTAGGGCATGGGTCAGAATGAAGAATTTGGTCCTTCAGGGACTAGTTTAGCAGCCTTGTCTGCGTAACTTCAGTGGGGGCTCCCCAAGGAGGAGGGGATGGCGGAGCCAAACTGTCTGTAAGCATTTGGAAGTTGAAAACTGTGTGCCTACTTTCCTTCTCATTTCATTGTCTGTAGGGTGAGATCAGCAAGTTCAGGGAGGGACATCAATGTCAGACTGGGAGGAAAAGAAAATCGGGGTGGATGATTTAGTTTTGGTGAATATAGGATTTCCTGCTTTTGGGAGCAGACCTGTTTCTGCTCCTAGTTTCATGTGACTTCAGAGGTCAGTGGAAATTCCCTCACCCTCCCTGACTGCACCTGCCACTTGCTGAGTGAACCCTAAGATTTCAACAGCTATACAGAAAGAACAGGATGAAATGCTTTGAGAAGCTCAGGTCTGCCTTGACCAGTGGTTCTTCACACTTAAAGCAACTCATTTAAATGCATAATTACCAAAAGCCATTGTGTTCAGAAAAGTAGCTTTTCTGTTCAAGTAGGTGAATTTTCTGGCAGGGCGGTTGTCCTTCCTTTGCACTGCTGAAATGAACAGGAACTTGTGCAGTGACAGTGGTGAATTCAAAAAGTCTTAAGAAGTCCAGGACCCAGAGCTGGGGTCAGGGTATCTGCATCCCTCAGGTGCACATGAAGAGGAGTAAGTTTCAATTTCTGATCCTTTAAGTGCTTGTGTTTTCAGTGGTATCCCAATTTCTCACCTGGACTAAAATTAATTGGAGACGCATCTCTAGGCTGAGAATCAAGGGGAAGTTCTTCACCCGGTTTTGGGGGATGGGGGCAAGCTCCAGGCACGAAAGGACCAGAAATCACATGTGCCTTCTGCTGGCCAGAGGACCAGCTTGATTTTTTTGGAGAGCCGCTTGTTCCCATTGACAATGACGATCAGCCTTCCCCTAGTTTTGCTTAAGAGCAGGTTCAGGCGCCGACTTCCAGCGAGAGGCATGCCGGGGCTGGGACGCCCTGCTGCGGGGACAGCCGTGCTAACACCACCATCTGGCGGGTGACAGCCTGCCTGCAGCCCGCCCGGCGGGACCGCGCCGCGGGCTCACGGACCCAAGCGGGACCACGGCCGCAGCCCCCGAGACCCGCCCGCCGAAGAGGGCAGGGAGGGAGCACCCCGGTCAGCCTGCAGAGCTGATGGAGCCATGCAGAACAGGCATGGGGGGGGGAGGGGGGGGAGGAGGGGAGTGAGATCTGCTCCCCTTAAAACAGCACCCTCTTTCCTTCCCAGCTGTTTTAAAATCTGTAAGGAAGGGGTGCACTTGCTGACAGGTGTCACTTTTGTGACTCTTGTTCAGGGACTGTCACCTGGCAACCCCTTAGCTCTGGTATGGCTAAGAGGCTCTGCAGAAATGTTCTCCTCTGACCAGATCTGTGTGATGTGGTTTTAGTGAAAATAGGAGCCATTCCCTACATTTTTTTCCTGGTGTTATTCTGGAAAAGGCAGATGGGAATTTGTAAGTGCCTAAGCAGGGAGATGGTTAGACAATTGTATCCATGATGTCTGCATCTCCTGCAGCTGGACAGACAGTGAGTGAGAAGTGGTCTTCACTTATGGGGCTTAAAATCTGGCTAGAAAAGCCTAATAAAAGCTCAGCTCTTCCAAGATATCTTAGTTCAAAATTGTCTGCTGATTTCAGTGGAACTTCTGTGTTTGTATTGTATCAAAGCTCCTGTTGTTGTTGTTATCAGATTACTCAGGTCAGAGGCTGACTTTCCCCGTTGGACCATGCTTAGAACGGGGGGTTAGGATTAGAGGCATTTCAGTGTGATTGTGGTCCCAATTTATTAATAACAGCTTTGGAGATGTAAGGTGAATTGCTGATAGGCTCATAGGAGATCAGTGTTAAAGCTGGGAAGGAGGAACGAGCAAGGGAAGCTGATTCTATCACCATAATTGCTGGGAAACAAAACATGGTAAAACATCAATAAAGATTTAATAACATATTGATTGCTGCTAAAATGTTCCTTGGGTGAACAGGTGCTTTAATAAAGCAGAATCAATTCCTAAACTGTTCTAGCCTGTCTTTTCCAAATGCAAATATTGACTTAGGGCCTTTCTATTCATTCACGGTTTAATTAGCATGATTTGTTGCACAATGATTAAGATAAACACTTAGCAAGGAAAAGGTAACAAGGGCAATGTAAAAAATGTCCAACACTGGTGCAGGCCTTCTGCCGCCTGTATGCCAGCCTTTTTCCACTACCGTGCTGCACGAAAACCTGTGTGGGGAGTCTCCTGGGACTGCGCTAATGCCACCTTGCTGTCCCTTCCTGGGTGGCTGCTCTGTGTCCTTGAATGCAGTGCATATGTCAGGAGCAGTGCTAAACGGCAGTGTGGATGCAGGTACTTCAGCTCTCTGTTCAACTCACACCCAGGTGTACATTGGAATAGTTGATTCCAACTACTAGTTCTGTTCCTGACACCTGGGAAAATTAATAAAAATCTGTCCTAGTTATGATGTCAATGCACCTAAATCACATTTAACCCCTGAAGTCTCCCATTCCAGAGAAAGCTGACTTCATGTAGTGTTGCTTAATTCTCCCAGGATCCCAGTGCAGATGTGGCCTGAAACCCAGATGGCAGACCACAGGATCCCCAGACCCTGCCAGACCAAGGCAAGCAAAGGTTCTGCTTAAGAAGTATCTCATCACTTTGGCTTCTTGGGAGAAGAAGATTGGATGGGTCTGGCTTCATTTGCATTTCTATTTTGCAAAAGTTTGGAGTAATTTTTGAATAAAATACATTTAAGTGTTCAAATGGTGGTTAAAAGAAAAGATTGTTCCTGTCGGGAAGCGAAAGAGAACAGCAAGAAAATAGTTGTGCAGAGTGGGAGATCTTTTTCGTATCTCCCCATGCTTGGGAATGTTTTGTGAGGGGGTAGAAATCACCTGAGAAAGGTGTTCAATCTTCCCGGCTCCCCATGGTTTCCCCAGCAGTGCACGGGGTCACCCCTGGGTGGTGCAGGCTGTTGAGCTGGAGCTGGTGTGGGGCAGGGAAAGAGCCTGCCCAAGGTGCCAGAGCTGGCACTGGGGTATCTGTGGGACAGCCCAGACAGCACTTCTTCTCTTCAGAGCAGAGGGTGGGTTTGCCAAAACACAGGACAGCACAGTGTGTGGTGCAGGGGGGAAGAAGAGGTGGGTCCTGCTGACATGGATGGTCCCATTAGTTGCTCTGGGCTGAAGGGAGTCTTGAGGGGAGAGCATCCTCGTTGTCAGGGAGTTGGGAACCTTTCTGAATAGAAACTGCTTATTATTTTTAATTCTTAAATTAATAAATTAATGGTAAATTAGTGTTGATTTATTAATGTAACATGCCGTGGTGAGGATGCCTGCCACAGGCATCCAGATGGAATAATGGATTCCATTATCCCATTATTAATGGCTTATTGTCTGGCTTACTTGAAGAAGCCTGTTTTGTCAGCAGAGTGGCCAGCTGATGATGAAATTGTAGACCTTCTGCAGGACCTATTGGATGGTATCTCCCTTGCAGGGAAGATAGTACCAATCTGTCAGATGTTAAAATGGGACTATGCCAAAGATATAAAAGGCTTTCCTTCGACTTCTGCCCTGAACCCAAATGCCCAGGGGTAGAAGAGAAGACTCTTCACTTCTTCAGTGGTTGGGGTTAATAATGCAGCACATGACTGTGCCTCGGATACCACAGCAGCAGAGATGTTTTGTTTGACGCAGTGCAGTGGCCTCTTCTCCTCAGACCACATGTAAACAAGATGGTAACTTCAATTCTCCATCACTCCCACTGCTGCAAACAGTACTGGCCTTGCAAGTAGTTGTCGTTCAGTCTCCTGGTGTCACCCATTTGAACCCAAAGGACTCATTCCTAAGGTTCCAAGAAATGATCAGTAGAGAATTTGTTGTTTACTAAAAAACTTACGTAAGTCTACAGCAAAAAAAATGTACTTTAGGTTTTATATCTGACCGTCCTCTGAGAAGATGATAGAAACAGTCAGCCCTGCAGACTGGGCTCCTGTCTGTTTGTAGGAAAGTATGATTTGTTCAAGCTGTGCTTCTGTTTTCCCAATATCCCTTCCTGCTCCAAATCTCAGTTAGCCATGGTGCACCAGCATCGTGGACGGCTTGTGTCTGTTGGAGTCTTAGGACTGTCATTTCTGACCAAAAGTTTTATGTCCGACACTTAAGTTTGTCATTGGTATAGGAGTACAAAGTCCCTAGGGACTTTATCCGTAATACTTAGTATTTCTTTAAGCTAGAAGAATGCATATGGTGATATTTTTCCACGACATATAAATCATGTGGATACATCCAATGGTTTTATAATCCTGAGATGCCTTTTCTGCATTACTGGCTAGATGAAAGTACTTATCACACGAGAAAAGCAGATGTCTGTAAACTCTCTACATGCAGGGATCTAAGATTCAGAGAAATAAATTGCTCTGGGTCACACAGAGGAACCAGTACTCCAATGGAAAAGAACGGTTCTCTCTGTGGTAATGAACAACAGGATATGTTGTAGGCACAATATTATTAATAAATAGTGAGCAATGCAATACAAATCTGTAATTCAATTTAGGATTTCAGCTGAAATTGCTCTTTGGAGTTATAGATGACAGTGAGCTCTGAAATTGAGTTACAGTACAAGCAGGAACTGAGTCATGTGTAGCAATGTTCTAGGGAAGCATAGAATCACAGTCAACACCGGGCAAAATGTTATTGACAGTAGTATATTCATTGAAATATGGCATTTGGTGGACATAAATGAAATTTAACTGAGTTATAAATGAATGTCAGGCAGAAAAATAGGGAAAAAAATATAAGTCAACATTTCCATGTATTGATTTTAAAAGGGCAACTTTATTTTAAAAGCTGTTTTAAGCTGAAAAACAATTGTTAAAATGTTTCATTAATCTGAAGCTGAAACATGACATTTTGGAGGGGAGAAAGTAGAACATTTCAGTTTGCCTCACAATTTTTTTTTACCTACTGCAATAGGTCCTAAACTTCTATTTCAGTTTAAGTGAAATAACCACAGTTTCCACTTCAGTTCCTTGGTTTAGCCATGAGTTGAAAGATGCTGTGTTATTTTAGCCATAGTAAAGGCTGATGTTCTACAAAAGGGAGGGAAGGATCCTTGCTTTAAATGTCACTGGCAGTCTTCTCCAGTGGAAAAGAACAGTGTCGTGGGGGTTAAATTCTGAGATTAAACAGATCCCGAAAGATCAAGAAGACAAGAAGAAATAGGAAGAGTACAGCTGATGTCAACTTCTAGCCTTGACAGAACTTCCTGTTCAAAGCTTACGAATCACATCAGCTTTCCTACCTTCCTGTGTTAGTCACTTAGCCTTTCTTTGCCACCATTTCCAGGGTTTCACATTAACTTTGCTACAAAGCACCTATGACACACGAATATGAAATATTTTTTGTAAGAAAAGCTAAATCATAGTCAACTTTCTAGTTCACAGTGGAAAAGTAGCAAAAGGAAGGTCCAGAAACTTATTCACGCTCTCTGCTGAACAATTCCAAACACAGCTTATAGTTCAAAAGTTTATTGGCTGTCTAGAATTCTTTAACCTAAAATACTAGAATATTCATTCAGTACTCTGGTATCCTAGACTTAAAAAAAGATACCTTACTAAATAAACAGAGCTACTGTTTTCCCTAAGATCATATACGTCATTCATATTAATTTAAGAAATTACTGCTTAACTACCAGAGGATCTCATGATTATGCCCATGCAGTCACCATCTCAGCCTTAGTTCTGTCCTTACAGGCAAGGCAGGAAAAGGTTTCTGTACCATACACATGGAGTATCAGAGGCTGAGTCTAGGGCTGAAATGAAAAATATCCTGTAGTCTTTGAAAATCGTTATATAAATTAGAAGGCTCTGGGGTTTTCAGTACTTAAAGGGGACTTATAAAAAGCAGGGCATGCTGCAATAGGACAAGGGGTAACGGTTTTAAACTTAAAGAGGTTAGATTTAGACTAGATATAAGGAAGAAATTTTCTACAACAAGGGTGGTGAAACACTGAAACAGATTACCCAGAGAGGTGGTAGACGCCCCATCCCTGGAAACATTCAAAGCCAGGTTGGATGGGGCTCTGAGCATCCTGGTCTAATGTCCCAGCCCATTGCAGGGGGGATTGGACTAGATGACTTTTAAAGGTCCCTTCCGACCCAAATTACAGTATGATTCTATGATAAATCCACTTATTCCTCTGCTTGTCACGCTTCTGACTGAAAGAAAATCCCTGCACAAGGCAGTTTTCTGCTCTGCAAACATGATAGGTCTGGATTTGTAAGCCAGAGCTGTGTTACCATGAGTAATGTGCCAACTGTAAAAGCCAGGTAGATACATTTCTTCACTTCCCGGCACTATCTGTAATGAGGCTAAATTGGTTAATTTCAGGAAAGTGTACAGATGCCATGATACCAGCTGTTAAATAAATTTGAATTTGAAAGCAGTAAAGCACAAGATCGGTTTCTTCTGAAGCACCAGATTTAGTCCACAGTTAAGAAATTGGTGATCCAACATGAGATACTTTGTAAGCACCACAGTAAGCCTGTATTTCCTTGCTCTTCCTCTTTCCTCTAGATCATTCTGTACGAAACCCACAGCCACACTTCTTATCTCTTTTCCTGACAAGTACTCTGAAAGGCTGGTCAGACAACCTAGGATAGTGAAAACCAAACTAAATTCCACAAAGAGCTTGACAAGATATCTGTTTTCACGTACATGATCATTAGTCTAGCAGCTGATTCACAAACAAAATGATATCAGGCACAAATTTGGAAGAACTGTTGGGGGCTTTATTGGTGGAAGATAGGGAGAGAAGTCTCTTCTTAAACCAGCCAAGTACCCACTAGGCATTACTACTTCTTTTTCTGGTTTCCTGGTGAACTTTTCACATGGTTCTAATGATAAGTCATAACCACTTTGTTAAATGTTTCAGTGACAGTAAACACAGCAAAAATAACTGTCTAGAATACATTGTGCCTTAAAGTTCTCTCACAAGTTTAGGAAAATTGTGGTTAAAAATTGTGGCATTTGGATGACCTTCCTTTTGCTGTACTTCCAGCAAATACTAATACTCAATTCCAGTATAAATAAAGGCAAACATTAGTGATAATGAACTTTCAAACTCAGTCACTGACTTATTTATAGCTAGGTTGGTACTTGAGGGATCCAGTGCAATTTAAAAGGCAATAAATTGAAACAAACTCACTCCATTTTGGAGGCTGTTTATGCACTCTTTTAATTTGTTGTCTTATTTATTTGGGGTGAATTAGATTATCCTATTCATTAGATGCAGTGACCAGTGATGAATGGAACAACATTCCACATCAATGGAATTAACTGAATCCTCACAAGCAGAGATAATACACCTGCAGGAAACAGAAGAAGACGGAAAAGTTCTCCAAAGTAGGTCTGCAAACACTGCACTGAAGAGGGAGTGCTACTGGCTAGCCAGGATTGTTGGCAGAAGTTGAATGCTTTTCATTTTTTGTGAGATTACTTGAAGAGTAGTTATGATCTCTAGGTATATAATTAAGATCAGATCCCCATCGTGCTAGGCATTGCACAAGTGCATGTTAAGGGGAAGCTCCTGCTCCAAAGCTGAGGCGGTTTAGGATGTGGTTTAATGACACAGGTTAGTTGCTGTGCTACCCACCTGCTGCCCTAGCAGACCTTTACTCTGACACATCCCTGGCTCAGTGAGAAGCTGGTTTTGGGGACAAATCAGCAGAGAATTTATCTCAGTATCTGTAGCCTGAGGCTGCAAATTTGTTTCAAGGGGTTGCCTGAACCAGCTGAATGGCTCACTGTTGGTGAAAGCAAGCTCTCCATTCCCTGCTCCCAGCCACGTACGTGCTCTTTCCTGTCCCTGCTCCCCGGCCTTGTCTGACCACATGCCAGTCCTAACAGCAAAAAACTAGCTCAGCACTTCTTTGCTTAGGAAGTGAATTGCATCGGTTTAGCCTGAGATCATAGCCAAAGCAAGGGAGAAGTCCCCTTCGGTGGGCAGTGAGCCTTTGCTTCAACTCAGTAATAACAAACCTGCCTCCTTCATCTCCTGCTGGCTCAGCTCCTTGCTGTGGTCAGACCACCAGACTGCCAGTACCCCTGCAGAGGAATCAGTGGGGTGAACAGAGAGAAGGGTAGGGTCATGCCAGCCAGCCCACTGGGTTGCCTTCCTTGGGTTTTGGCATTGCACCCGTAAAGGTGCTTTTAAAAATGGGACTCCAGCTCAGTAGGCATAGGCATAGGAAAACTTTTCAACATATCTTGTCCAGGATCACCCTGGGTGTCTGAAGCAGAACCAAGGAAAGAGTACAGGTCTCCTGAGCTGCAGGCTAGTGCCATAACTAAATCCTTTGCCTCAGGAGAAATTTATTTCAGAGGGAAGCCATAATCAAAAAGACTGGCAGACCTTTCAGCAAAAGTGATTTAAACCTCGGGTTTGTAACAAGACACAGATTATTTTCTCCTAGCTCATCAATGAATACATGCTTGCGTCTGTTGAGGATTTCCTGGAAATGTGTCATTCTTACAGGGAATGTGTCCTATTGATAGAGCCATAAGCCACTGCCAATTAATCAGGGCATAATGTAGTGTTCAAAAGTGAGCATGATCTTTTCATGCCAGTCCTCTTTGATTCATGCCTCCGCTATGATTCATGCCAGCCCTCTTTCAAATGAGAAGCCGTTTGTCATAAGCAAATTACTTTATTGTCTGTGAAAGGTAAAAATTGGTCCAAGACATTGATGGGCTTAGGTGCAAAGAAAGTGGGAATACAAGCTTCATTAAAGTCTGAGTTTTGTGGTTGCTTCCTGTGGAAGAGATTCTGCTCTCACACATCCCAATGGCACAAAGCGGTGAACAGTGGCAAAATGAGCCGAAGCAACTGTGCCCTGGATGTATGGGACCCCCCAAGATCCCTGACGTGACCTATGAAGCCCTTGTACTCCTGATGGATCCTTTGCACCACTGACGTTCTTCCAGTCTGCAGGAAAGGGGCAGGTGTCCTCAGCAGTGTGCGCACCAGGACAGTTCCCCTGGGGGAATGCAGGGGAAGTAGTTGGAGGGATTTTTCATGAATGTTTTGTACACATGCCCCAAACCCTCCTGCTGGGTAAAATGAGAGGGACAGGGCAGCACATGTGAGGAATGATGGTCACTCATGCGAAAAGGAGGTGCCAGAACTGGCCACTGGGAATGGTGATGGCTCTCAGCCCTCCCAGGGCATGTGCTGTGCCAGGGGCAGGAGGGCTGGAAGGCAGTAAGTAGCCTCATTTTGCTGAGGCAGAAACAGAGGTGAATGACCGGTTCAGGGTCAGCAGTGGGGCAGGGATAAGAATTCAGTTAGTCAGAGCCCTATGCAAATAACCCACCTGAGGACTCCACCTCTCCTCTCTGGTTATGCTGGGCTATATTTCTTTCTGACCTGTGCTCTCAGGCCTGAGAAAGTGTGCTCTCAGCCAAGGCCTCAAAGAGGTTAAAACAGTAATAGCCACAGAAGAAGCAACATGGGCATCTCTAAAACTATTTCACAGCACTAATTTCATGAGCAAACTCATAGCAAATATTGTATCTAAGAACATTTCCCAACATCTGCAGGAAGGGAACATCACGGTAAGGCGTCACGTCTAAACAAATCCAGCGCAGTGAGTTTTAGATGTCATGATGATAAAAAGGCAGAACAAATATCTCTTGCTGTTACTTGGAGGTATTTGCACAACAGACTTATTGTGGTATCAGAATACTTCCTTGTATGTGTAAAGTCCTGTTACATTTCACCTCTGTTTTAGAGTATATAACTGTGTGAATATGGGGACTGTTGCTACTCCTTATGGCAGGGCTTGGCTGTGCCTGTTGTCACACAGGAAGCCTGTGATGGTTCAAGGAACAAAATCACATCTTCCAGGGTCCAATGCTGGTATTCTGCCAACTGTATCTCCTTCTTTTATTGTGGGTCCAGGTAAATACTTGCAGTCTCTAAACAAGTTTCATTAGAATCATTCCTAAGGTGACATGAGTGTCAAAAGGACCAAGAAAAGGTAGGTCTGTGTCCCATTCAGAGAATAAGAACAGCAGCAATGTCAGGAACAAGGAAGTTTGTGCTGTCACTGTCCCTGTGCTCTCTGTATTCAGGGTAAATTGAAATTGTCACTTCCTAAAACTGGAGGTTTTGACAAACACCAAGTATGCTGGAAGGTAAGTAATCTTTATAAAACATACAGGGCAGGATTCACCATGTGGTACAGCTTTGTTCAGTTTTTTATGCTCCTTGAATCAGGCAGTGGAGTTTGAGCTCTAAAGCAGCCCACCACCTCGTTGGATAGAGCTCTGGCACAGCTTCCCTTTCCATCTACTTGAAACCAGCTCTTGAGGATTGTTGATCCCTGGGAACCAAGTTTTGATGTCTGGGCTGTCTCACACATCTCAAAAATGTCTCAAAAATTATCATGTTTGTAACCAACCCTTTTCCAGGGCTTGTGTATAATGTATAAATAAAGTTAGTTATGCTTACCTTTTTCCTCTTGTGCAAAGGTGACCTGTAAGGACCTGACACGTGAAGCTACCTGATGAGGTAGCAATGTAACAAATAACCTACAAGACCTCCATCCCACACACCAGTCAAATAACTGTATGCCTGCATGTAGCCTTCAGGTTTTGTGAGTTGCCAGCCAAGGAACTGAGGGTTTAGCAGCACCACAGGTCCTACTTTGCAAGAGCCAGCAGCCTTTTAAAGAGAAGCCAAACATTTTTAAAAATACTTGTTTGTGGGTCGGTTTAATGAGGGAGATTGTCCCACTAATCATTATTATAACACTTGTTATGACACCTCCCTCACCTGATGATCAGTGGAGACACTGTATTCTGAAGTCTCAAAAGTTTGTTCTGAGACCGACATCCTACCAAGCACAGCAACATTTCTGTCTTGAGGGCAGGGTGAAGTTATTACATCCAGGCTTAAGGCTAAATAATCCCAGGGGTCAAGACATTCAGACTGAACTTGCAACATAGCTCTCAAAATATTTCCCATTTTCTTCTAGAATAAAACAGTTGAAAAAAACACACTCGTGCTTCTTGTTGATTTTAACAAGCAGCTATTGATGAGACCTTGATGTTGTGTGCAAAGGAAATTGAAACTTTAGGCCAAAAATAGCTCACTAGAAAAGGATTTATCAAGATCCCACCTTGTCTGGGATCCAGTCCTGGTAGCTGATTTGTCTGGACAGATTCAATACTAGGACTGAGCATCATGGATTTTGTTGAAGTTATTTTGAGTTGCTGGAATCCAGTTGACATCTTCTCAAGATCATGACCTATGGTCAGAGCAGAGAGCCTTTTACTAGCTACTATGAAGAAAATTAACTCTGTCCCAGCTGAAACCAGGACACTCCCCCCCATGTTAATGTCTTTGTGGAGTTGCAGAAGCTATTTCCATTTGTACAAGTGAAGACTGTTTCACTGACTCTGATGGTGCTCTGCTGCATTACAGCAGCTGAAAATCTGGTTTTAATTGAACCAGATGTTAATTTCCAAAGGTTGGACAAGTTCTGACTGCCTGGAAATAGGCTTTTTAAAATAAAACAGTCTTCCAGCCTCCCCTACTGGAGCAGCTGCCACTTCATCTATCATAACGTGTTTTCAAGATTGTTGTGACGCTATATTAATGCTTGCAAAAAATTGCACCCCCACTTTGCATTTAAGAATGAGGCATCTTTACTATCTTTAATGCTGAAAAAAGTCCTGAAATCAGGAAGGACATTGATTGGAGTTTATTGGGAACACCTGGGTATAAAATAGCCATGTGAGACATTAGGGCATGGAGAGGTGAGAAAATCAAACTTCATGCAATTCCAATCTAAGATAATTAATTGAGGGTTAATTGCTAGGGAGGGGCCCAGAAGACTTGCCCTTCATTTGTGCTGTTTATGGAGCTGGACAGAAGTCTCAGGGAAGTTTCTGGGGAAGGTGAGCCTGAAAAGAGGCAGGAAACTTGTATAGTCTTTACTACTGAAGGTTATTATATTTCCCCATAGAATAATGTTGGAGAGCTAACTAAAAGTTATTTACTTGTGTGTGTGTTCTGTTCTGAGATACTTGTTACTTGCAGAAATATTTATCTGGTGATCTGGAAGGTTCAAGATATGTTTCTGTCCAAAAAGAAAAATTTCTTGCCCTTATCTGAAGGGAAGAGGGAGGGATTGTCGTGCTGCTGTGAACTGCTAAGATTTATGCTAGTTCCTCAAAAAGGAGGGTATTCCAAGCTAATGCTATCTTGGGGTAGCTTCTGTAAAATTGTTATTTTTTTCCCTGTGCATTAGAGAAAGGTATATCAAGGAACAGAGAGGTTAGTGACTTGGCAGGCAGGATAAAGGAAGGAGATTTCAAGCAAGGGTGGCATTGAGACTGCAGTGGTCAGTCTGGCAACTATCTGGCAGTAGTGCACAGGACTGTAAGAGCTGATCCATAGCTACTATCTACTACAGCACAAGGTAAACTCTTTTACTGGCTAACTGGGATTTGTTCTTAAAGGCAATACAATTAGGAGGTACCTCAATGAGAGCCTTCCAGTTTCAAGCCTGCATTAGCTTGTTTTCATGCTAACACTGCCCCTTTACCTGAACTGCCTTTTCTTTTTCTCTGATTTAATCTTTTTGATGCTGCTACAAAAGTCAATTGCACCCTGAATACTAAAGCTCTTTTAATTGGTTGTGGTACATAGATTGGTTCTTTCTATGATCCTGGTAATCTTACTTTGCAGTTTGTCCTGGTTTCTGTAGATATTTCCTCAAGGTGGCTAACTATATTCTGCATGAGGTCCTTGCACAATGACACTTTTATCAGGTACTGCAATCATGTTGCTCTGCACATCCTCAGATTGCATTTGCACTTCTCATAGCTGCCTCTTGTTATGAGCTCACTGTAATGCTGGAAGGGCAGCATTACATCACCACCTAGGAGCACCAGCCACCATTGATTTCTTCAAAGAACACTGTTGTCTCCTATAAGAGTACCTCAGAAGATGGTCTCAGGCATCTACCTTTTTGTGGAGAGCAGCACTTCAATGTGCCTTGTGCACCTACATTATGAATATTCCAGTCTGTGCAAGGATCAGGCTCTGCGTAGCTTAGACTATGCACTCACCCAATATCGAACTAACATTGAACAAAGAGATATTGCCATGTCTCTATAGCATTGAAGTGCTCAGACATGACAATGGCAGGAAAATTAGTAGAGATGTAGAGACTTGTTATACATACTCCCTGGAACAATTTGTGGTGGACTTTACCAGTTTTTCTGTCCAGTGATAATTTACCAGCTCATGGTTGCTTACATAAGTATTCACTCAGTTTTCACCAGCTGACACTTCTGAGCATTTGAGCTTCATGTTGACTCCTTGTTTCTGCTCTTTTGTCACTAAAAGGCAAAAAAGTAATTTTAAAAAATAAATATTTTTGTACAGATTTGTTCATCCAATTCTCATTGCTTACTGAGTTACTTAACATCTTCTCTACAGTGTTGTGTAGTACAAACTAAAAAATGAGGCTGTCGTGCTCCAGTGTGATCCAGAGAGGAACTGAGCCAGCTGAACACAATTATGTAAGCTGGAACACAAACAGCATCCCAAACACACAGCGAGAATTCCCCCTGGCACAGTAGCACTCAAAAACATGCCATACATCTGCAATAACTGCAGAAGGTCAGGATCTCAGCTTTACAGCTCACTGGAGAAAATGGACTTGATAGTTTATTCTCATTTGTACTTATACTAGACTGTACCTGGTTTCTTGTGCTACACTCTCCTCAGGATTGTAAACTGAAAGAAGTCTATGGTATGAATATAGGAATGGGACTATTTTTTCAGACCTTATAGGGCAAAAGTTCAACATGGGGTACTTTTCCTTCATATAGTATGGACCTTAGACCTTTATGTTAGAAGCTTTTAAAAAAATGCACTTTTAGGGGCACTTGTGACCACTTGCAGCAATTGTAAATACTGCAGCAATTATTCTAAGAGCAGTCAAAATATTTCATCCAAATTATATGCTAAGTACCTTTTGCCTTATCATAACATTCATTGTCTGGTTGTCAGTATGGTGCAGAATTTTTTATTTCCTACTCTGAAAAACTGTTTATTTCTACTGGACATTGTTAAACAGATGTAGCATTTCACCAAATAGCTGGTTGTGTTTCAATTCTGGATAAAGTGGTTCCTGTAAGTAAGGCTTGCAAAATGCTTTCTGCCTGAACAAAACTATGGGCCAGTTTTTATTACATGCTATTATTATAATTATAGGATCTTCTGCTTAATCAGGATGTTCTTAATTAGGGTAGTCATTTAATTGGGACATCTCCCAAGGAACCAATTTAGCTTAATGTTATTAGTACCATCTAATCAGGGCAACTTAGGAAAAAATTTGCTTTTAAAAAATAAGACCCTAGCAGAAGAAAAGATAAGCTGATGTTTTGCTGTTCTAATGCAACCAGTCCATTCCCCAAAGGCTTGGATGGCAGCACTGCTGAAGCAGCTGCAGGGATTATCTCCTTGAAGTAGAAGACAAGCACCATCCTTCTGTTGTAAAAGTACCAGATGTGAACTTCACTCCTGCTGTTGTCTGCCATGTTCTTACATCAGAACACCCTGGCAAATGAGATCTGTGAACTTCATACTGTCTCCAACAGGAAAAAATGTCTTTGACGCATTAATGGCAAAGTGGAAAATACCACCACATTTTAATCATTAAGGTATTTGCAAGGATATTAAAGTAACAAGTCTTAGAAAGAGAGTTGTTCAAACAGAGGTTCCCAGTGAAACTGTTTGTCATTGAGCTTTTGTTTGCATTTTTGTGGAAAAAAACCCTGTTTGTTCTATCCTAGGTTTTGAAGTAAATGTCATTGCGGTTATACATTCAGCATTGCCCAGTGAGATACTAACACCAAAGAAATGCTGCTGTTGTAAAGAAACATAGAATCATGCAAATTAGGCCTAAATTTCAATAAGAAGTTTAAGGGCACTACCTTCTGTGGTCAAACTTAAGACTCCATCTTGTCCTGGAGCTAGCATGATCCCAGATGGGCAACATGAGCCAACAGCTGAACTAGGGCTGAATTTGCGGTTTCAAATACTAGTGAGAAACTTACAGTGAAAGAAAACAAAGTAGGGGACAGACTTCCAGTTGATGTAACTCAACTGGACATCCTGTCATAGTTGGTGCAGACACGCTGGTCTTTGTGTGATGAAGATTGGGGCTTGAGACTGTGAGATGAAGCAGTGATACATTTGCTTGTGCAAGGTGGAAGCACTGGAGCAAGGCTGCCCAGAGATGTGGCATTTCCATCCATGGAGATACTCAAAACCCCTCTGGACATGGTCTTGGGTAACTCACTTATGGTGATCCTGCTTGTGCTCAGGGGCTGGACAAGATGGCCTCATGAGGTCTCTTCCAACCTCAGCTGCTCTTTGATTCTGTGAAGGTTCTGACCACACTCCCTTCAGTACAGGTAAAGAACAATTCCAGAGACTGGGGGTTTAGTGAGACACAATGTTAACTTTGGTGCAGCTGGATTAAGAATTCCCAGTCCCTGACATTCCCCCTCCTCTGCTTTTTCCCATGCTGCAAGGTCACTGTCTCTTTCCTTGTGGTGATATAACTACTTATAGGGACACAGCATTAACTGGATCATTGATAAGACAAGGTTAAAAATAAAAAAGTTTTTTTTGATTGTTTGTTTGTTTTTTAGAATGTTTACTTTTTTCAGTGTTATTTTTAAATGCATGTCAGTTCAGCTATCCAGTTCTCAGTTCTGTTCGGACATACTGTCCAAGCACGTGGGATGATGAACAAGTCGATGCAGAGAACACTAGGAAGAGACCAGCATGATGCCTGGACCCACTACATTGTATAATTGTATATTGGTTTACACTGTTGCTCACCGAAAGCAGGAATAGCTGTTACTTGATGTTAATTAACTAAAAAAATCAGACCTCTGTCTTCAGCTGACTATGCCTGTTGGGTACTCTTCATAGAGGGATAGGCAGAACATACAAAACCAGGTGTGCTTGCTTTAGGTGCAGCTGAGGAGGACTAACGGTTAACTAAATAAGAACGAAAATTCCATGAAAGTATATCCAGCAAGTTCTGCACAGGTACATGTTCCTCAGGGGCTGGATGGCTCATTAGTACTACAGAGCCTGCAAGAAGTGAACTCATTCAAACTAAGTTAATTATAAAACCTAGTGACTCCCCAGGAAGGGAAATTGTTCTAGTTGTGTGACTGCCCATCCTTATTCAGGTCACCTTGTGCAGCCCCATCTCCTTTCAGTGCTCTTACTCCCTGAGTCTATTCTGGATTGAAGATGCTGGGGTTGCGGCTCTCAGATATTTGGATACAGTTAAGATGGAAATGGCTTATTGATCAGCGTGCTAGTGTAGGACTGGGTTCAACACCTGTTCAGCTTCAGACTCCATGTGTGACTTCAGCATGTCATGGAGCTGTATATATTTTTAGATTTAGATGGAGCTTAAGCACCTTTATTCCAAAGTGGGACCTTCAGAACTCTTCCCTAACCTTAGAGTTTTGCATTATGCCAATTCCCTGGTCCACCTGAAATCCTGCTGTGGTCATATCCAGAATCCCCTTGGTCTTGTCCCCACTGATGAGCCGTTCATGTTCTCAGTCCCTGCTGCTGTCTGCAGAGCAGGTGCTGCCCAGCTTGTGCTTCCCCAAAAGCCTGCTCCGTCAGATGTGCATCAGAAGCTAGGGCAAGGCAATAACCCTCCCTTATACTGCTGAGTAGCTGATGTATATGCAGTGCATGCGAGACACTTCTTCCCTGCACAGCTTCTGCAGTAGCAGAGTTTGTATTTTTATCTACCTGTGTCTTCAGGGCTCTGAAAAGAGAAAGGTAAGGCATAAACCCGTTCAATATGTTAGTGTATTTTGTTCCAGGAGTTAATTATCTGCACATCATTGCTGTCTCTCATGTCAAAGAGCAGGTGCTCCATGGCTGTGTGTCTGCAGCCCTGAATGTGTGTGTGCATCCCATGCATATGCTTGTGGCATGTAGGAAAACACCAAGTGGTGTCCAAGTCTGCGTGCTCCTGCAGCTGGAAATCAAGTTCTCTGTAGCTGCCAACAATTTCTGTGTACTTTGATGGCAGTAGGAGGCCTGGAACTCATTGTAGGAGATGCTGCTGGTAGTTATTCACAATTAATGCATGTTAACAGAGGATGCAACATGGAATTTCTTTCCTAACAGGGCAGTGATTTGTAAACCTCTATTAAAACATTTGACAGTGTTTTCCTGCATAGATATTATAAATGTTATTTTTTAAAAAAAGTTTGATAAAGAACGGATGTTCCTGGAACCTGGTACTACTTATTGGCTCTATACCTCTTTTTTATTTGTATTTAGTAATAAAAGGAAGTATTAAACATCATTTGCTTTTAGTACAAAACAGGAAAATGCCACTGATAAGCACACTTAAAATAAGCATCACGGTGGTCATTTTCTTTCCCTAAATGTAATAACAGACTATGAAGACAAAAATGAATGCAGCCAGTCCAAATGATGGCTGAATCATAGCAACGGTATCAATTGATTTGTTTCCAGGTCTAAAAAAGCTAATAAGGGCTTTACATAATGTCCTAGATACAAGAGGATTAAGGTTAATGTCTTAAATCTGTCCCTTACGCTCAGCTACTCTCTCCGCATACACAGACGCCAGCTACTACCTCTGTCATGTGAATTCTACTTGTAAAAAGCGATACTGAGTTAAGCTGATTGAAATTAAGGAACATTCTTTCTTATTATACTTAAGAGAAGCCATTAGTTGCTCTGTACTGCACCTAATCATACCATTTACTAACAGTCCGGTCACAACAGTGCATTCATATGTGCTTTAGAGTGTTTATCATCACTGTACTGTTTCTTTGTAGTGAAGCTAATGTGTTAACCTAGGAAGTACTGCATAGCAGGAAGTCCAAAACCAAGCTACTTCTATTCAAGTAAAGACATTTTTTGCTTCATTTAACCTGTTTGCAGAATGTGGTACTGTTATCCATCCTTGTAAGTTGCTACTTGGAAATTGTCAAAACGAAAAAGTGAATTTTCTTAATGAATCATTTTTAAAAAGCATAGTGTATACTTTTTCCTTACAGCTTAACCTTTCGAAGTCTGGAATGTAATACACTCATTTTGCAGTGCAAAGAATTGACCATGTGCTCGATCAGGGTTTTGTTTGCAAATATATTGCCTGTTACTCTGAGTACAAGTAGAACAAGTCCTTTTGTTTCAGCCAGATAATTCCCTGCTTCCTTCCCATTAATAGTAAGGTACTCCTTATTTGGGACTTCTCTGCCTGGCTGTCAGCAACTTGCCCTGACACAGAATGCAGCTACGCTGCCATGAAGCTTTCCTTTGCAATGCATGGGGAATATAGTCATCCTGTTAAGAGCCATGTTTCATAGACTATTTTGAGGGAGAGGAACTGTATTAGCAGTTTGTAGGTTTAACTGTATGTTCTTTGGTCTGCTAGTGAAGATCAGCTTGCTTGGTATGAGGCTGTGCATGCCTTGGTGCGTTGTGAGACTTCTGTGGGGGCTTGTGGAGTTGTGGGTTATTCTGAAAGGACACTACAATTTGCAACAGTATTTCTGTATTTCTGTATGAATGGATTGAGGTGCACACCAAATTTTAAATTGAACTAGCGTTATTAGGTGATTTAATCAGCTTTAAAAATCTTAACCAAGGTGCGAGCCAGCTTCTGTTGTCTTTGGATCCTGTGAGCCTTCCCAAAACACAGGCCTGGGGTTATATGCCCATTATGCTCCTGAAGCAGTTTGTGTATTTGCTGTTACTGTAAACAAACTCTCTGCTTGACTGCATTAATTCCTGTGTGTTTAACATACATGCTGAGGAGATCAGAACTCCCAGGGTTTTCCAACTGTCTCTCTGCTGTGAATGCAGTGTGTTTCAGAAAGTGGTTACATTAGTCTTCAGGATGTCAGGAATTTCTCTATAATCTGTCTTGAAATGAAAGAAGCACTTGATACATGCAATTATTTTTAGTGAATAAATTAGCCTACCAAGTAGACTAATCAATGATCATTACCTTACTACAGGCATAGCATGGGATAAGCGCATTCTACACGCAGTCACCCAGTAGTAAAATGGTATCAAGACAAATATTTATGAATAATGAAGTAGTATTTACCCACTAGCTGCCGACAGGGAGGCTTTGTATTCCTATAGTGTGGATAAGGGACACGGTAATTCATGAGCTAAAATTATTACGTTAAAAGGACAGAAATTTTTACCTGGGACTTTAAGGACAAAATTTTGCCCTGTTTTTAGGAGCTAAAGTGCAAGTTTCATGTTCTGGATGTCATCAAAAGTTTTGATTGATAAATCCTACCTTTCTACTGATAAAGGTAGATTCTGTATTTGCAGTTGTTATATTCTACAAAAAAAACCTTATTCATATTATTATTACTATGTCACCGTGTCTGACATAACCCATCGTATTTTGGCAATAGGTAGAAAAATGTGCGGTGATACATTTTGTGTACCATGACTACATTTTTTTTTAGTATTATGGGTGGTAATCCGTATTGCAGTTGCTATTGAACAAAGTATTTTCTATCATATGGGATGAATACTATAGCACTATTTAACTGAGCACTTTTGGTAAATGGGTGGTAGGGTCTCATCAATTTATGTTCTAACAAAAATGTCTGGAATTCAATTTCATCCCAGATTTCCACTGTATGATGTCTGCATTGCTACTGAGTTTCATGTTTACTAAGTATTTATTGGAAGGACAACAAAACAGTTGTGACTAAGGCCTAATGAGCATTGTCTGGCAGGAAAAGGCATTATACAAAAGTATAAATCTCAGGCTTCTTCTTCTTCTTACTTCCTGGGTTGAAAGAAGTACCTTTGTAAAGCAAACTGAGAAAGTGAGTGAAGGTCATACAAGCTGTGTGGATGTTGATGGCAATGAAGTATAAACCCAGATTAGCCATGATGCTAAGCATCAACAATTTATTTTGAAATCAATACCAGCCTAAAAATCAGGCCAGCATTTAATGAATTAGAAATGTGAAGAGACTGGCTTGTAAGGAAATATCAGGCAGCCTTGTGAGAAGACACACTGGTCAAAGTAAGAGAGTCCCTTAAGAGGTCCTTAAGATGTTATGTCTTAATTTACAATAAGCTCTGTTAAACTGTCACACTTCATATGTGTGTGTGCACAGCATTTGCAAATAGAAAACCTACAGTGCAGACGTTGACTGCTGTCACAACATCATTATGAACCACTGATGGTGATTGCATCACATTTATGCCATACAACAACATGCCAGGCAGGCAGCAGAGTGCTAGTGCACTCTTTCCTTGTATGTGTAAATGTAATAAACATAACCTGGTTATAGCACAACCTATGGTCATCTCTAGTACCTTGGTTTCCTTTCTGGTGAGACAGATAACCCAGGTCAGATGAATTTATCAACTCTTTTAACCCAGTCTAAGCATTTGTGAGGTTTAATGAAATTTTGATAAATGTTGCACATTGTTTTTCATCTCAGCAGTTTGGTTACTTTCTGGTTGGGGTTCTGGTCAGAGTTCAGGACAGCATGCCATGTAGGACCCAGTTTCCTGTGCAATCTGGGAAGTCTGTGAAGATGAGCTGAGTCCTGGTATTGGAATATTCCAATGTCCCATGTTGAATTTTACTTAGCCTGCCTCTCCTCCTCAGTTGGCTATGCTGTACCATTGTCTGTCCTTAGGAATAATGCATCAAGCTGTTAATCCTTCATATATCAATGGCTCTTATCACACAGTATAACTTGTTTTCTCTTGATAAATGGTGGTTGAGGACTAAATCTTATGCACTTTATACCATAAATTGTATTATGCCATTTTACAGAATGAGGTACAGAGAAGTGAAGTAACACAGACAATATTATTTTATTTGTTATTATTAGATTCCCCTTAAGTGCCACTTATATCACAGAAATAAGTTGTTTTCTTGCTCTGAAAACCTTACTATCTTCTTACAACAAGTCACAAAAGGCAGGACTACAAAAAACTTTAAAAAAAAAAGACATCAGGTTAAGATCTTAGAATTGTATGAACTCATGATCTGCTCAACTCCTGCATATTACCACAATATTGCCAGTGTAACAACACTGTACACAATGAACACAAAAATGCTTGATCCTTCTTAGATATGAACCTTATTTGTTATTTACAAATGGATAAGGTCTATGTAAGCTATTCCTGTTCTATTACCCTCTGCTGGGACCAAAGAGACATAGCCTCCCTTGGTTACCTCAGAGTGACAAATAAAATGGCTCTTTCAACCATGCAGGCATAATTGCATCCAGCCTTGTGCCTTTGCTTTCACAGGGAACAGAGAACAGTTGCTAAAGCGTTTCTTTAAAGCTAGAAGTATAATATCCTCTACTGAATTTGTGCACTGCTGCATAAGCCTTGATGTCCCCGCAGAATTAAGAAGTGGTGATAAAGGCACCTTTCCTGCTGCGGGTATTTGTGCCAGCAGGATGCCTAGTGCATAAATAAAGACAGGGCTTACACATAGCGTAGATATTTAGTCCTTTAGAACCTAGATATTTTTTTTCTGTGTTTACACTAAAGTTTATTCAGTTACCTAGGGAATTTTAGAAGTTGAATAACATGTACCTCAGGATGGTATGCAAGTAGACGGATAGCCAGAAGCTGGTTGGGAGTTTGGAAGATCTGCATTTCTGCAGTTAGATGTATGGGTGCTGTTTGGTGGCTTTTAGTATTTAAATCCTTTAGTTTATCCAGTCCAAAGTCCATTAGCAATAAACAGTACTCGACTCCAAACTTGAAGTTTCCCTTAATCACTAGCGGAAGATACATCTGTTTGTGACTGGGTTACTGTAATGTTGGATCTGCTTGCTTCACATATTTACTTGTGATCATGGATACAAATGGCCACATGAATTGCAGTTAAACGGTCAGACCCTGCTGATATTTCTACCCTTTGCGGGAAGAACTGGGATCTGCTACACAATGCAAATGCATAGGTCAAGTGGCAGGTCTCTGACATACTGTGAGTGTTCGATCAAGAAGTTTTCACTTAGAACCAGCAACAAATACATGTCCATAGAAGTACAAATTCTAAAGGTAATTCTGTTTCCTTTTAGACAGTGATGCTTGGAAAGTTGCATGCTTAAGATCATAAATCAAATAATCTATGTTTGTGTTTGGCAGAGTATTCTTACGATAGCTTGACACGCATCTTAGTTAATTAAATGTTAGAATTATAACAAGTGCAGGAAACAGACAAAATTACTCAGGACTAAATGGATTAAATTGATCCTAAATACAAAAGCACTGTAAAGTTTAAGCAGTATTTAAGCCCTCAAAGAATACAACAAAGTTTTCGTATAAACCAAGCTGATGAGAAGGAGTTACTGTATTTTGTACTACTCAGCATTGCATACTTGTGTTAGCTCTGATTTCAGCTACAGTAGCAAATTTCGAGCTGCATATAAGATAAAATGAGAGTCCTCTTGTTCTGTGTTTCTACTAGACTCAATGTCCAGTCTAGAAATTACATTGCCTACAAACGAATAATGAGAAACTACTTCTTAACATACTGTGTCAAGTAAGAAAGAAAAGATGAAAGCAGAGGTCCATTTGAAAGAAGCAAAGATGTCTTGCCAGATGATTGAGGAAGACACAAAAGGTGATCGTATGTGAACTCTCTTACTAAGAGATACAGGTTCTGCCCAGAATCAGAAGGGTAGCTGCATCAAAATGGCTTCTGCTTTAAGACTGCACACAAGAGTTTAAGTCCAAACTTGAAGTTTTGCCACCAATTTCGATGCACCCAGCTCATGGCAAGAATTAACTCCCATTTCTGCCAGCTGAGGATATGATCTCGTACTCATTGATAGCTCTTGCTACCTTGTAGCATAAGATTTTGCTCTTATCCAGATATTCTGTCCAACACCCATATTGCCTGTCAGACCACAGGATGGGAAGAACTTTTTCCTCACCAAACCATTTACCAATTTCCCTAATCAGAGAGCTTCCAGCTAAGGGATTTCTAGCTGTCTGCGTAACTATTACATTGGAGATCTTCAACTAAATGCAAACCCGTTGACTACCATGAGTAACAACTGCTTATCATAGCATAATCCAGATTGGAAATTACCTTGGGTGGTCCCCTAGTCCAGTCTTCTGCTAAGGTCAGTTTAACAGGTCAGGACAGAATATGCTTCTATATTTCTTTAGCATTGACCTGGTTGGTCTCTTTTTTCCACTTGCTGCCTTTTTTAAAATCCATTCTTCAGTACAGCTTTCTTGGGCCTACCTGCTTCTTGGTTTCTCAGTAGTCACTGAGCAATGTCTCTGACTCAAGAGGTTAAAATGAGTTCACAATTTTTAGGTTTTGTGGACAAAGACTAAAAATACCACAGATGTGAAAAAGCATGACCCTCTCTTTAGTAGAGCAATTGACAATACTACCCTATCTACACTTAGCTTAGTTTCGACCTGACCTGGATTCCTCTTGTGTATTTTCATTGACCTTCTACAGATTAGTTGGAATTTCAGCTCCATCTCTGTTGCTAGTGCCAGTGAGTGGGACTGATATCTTACATCTGTTTTTATTTTAATGGGAAACTGAAAGTTTCCATGCATACGCTTACTTCTTTGGGAGCGTACCCACTCTGGAAAGACATGGTTTCTACAAACATTTTTTTCATGTCCGTTCTGACCTTCTGAATGATATCCTTTACAATTAAAGTACCAAACAACTGCTGAAGCAGAAGTGACATCTTGTTACCAAGACCTCAAACAACTCCAGTAATCCATCTGTCTTGTACCATCATGGCATGCAGTTTTAGCATTGCTGAGTTTTGTAACTGATGGCAGCAGGAACTGTGAAGTCAACAAGACTTGTTTCCATGTAGATGTACAATTTTTTTTTCATTTGCTTAAAAGTAGGGCTCAACATCTTCTCAATGTGTTCTAAGATTTTAATCCACTGAGTAACATTTTTATTTGCCACCATGCCTCGATAAGTAACTTCTTTACATACCAGGGTCTTCTTTACATACCAGAGTCACTGCTCTGTGTCCTGACTTGCAGAGGCAATGGCTGTTCCCAAGCCTGTATGGTGGAGACAGAAGTTTCACACAAACATCCAGTTGTTTGATGTGAACTAGATCTGCTGAAAGATTACTGTTACCTAATAGGCTCTGAGAGTTGGTAAAGCACAAAAATTTACATATTTACATATCTCCATTCCACTTGTGTGTCAGCTGAGCATAAACACCTTACAAATACTGAAAAACTGAGAGAGTCTTCTCCAATGCAACTTTTGACAGCCTGCAATGCTGAAACTGGAGGTTTGGGTTCCTACTGCAGCCATGGTAGAGATGTGAGCTTAGCTGATAAACCTCGTGTCAGTCTATGTGCAGCCACAGCTTTGTTACTGATCTGTTAGAGCAGCTGCATATAGATCAGCCCAGTCTCCTCAATGTCTGTACTGTCTCAATGACATGAACAGCTTGTGTACCATAGGAGCTAATGTACACATTTACAACCTTCCTTTGCCTGTTCTTCCAAAAGTAAGGCAGTAATGGGTTCCTTTTCACATCCCAGCTATGGCATCACCAGTTGCTTTTTATACCTCCAGGTAATAAATAGTGCATGGTGTCAGTGCACCCCTCTGAAACATTTTCTACTAGCTAGATAGAATTATGTCTGCAGTTCAACATCAGTGAGCCCTTAGAGATTTCAGTCTGCATGGTGGATAAAGGCAAATGATCGTATTCTTCTGTTGATGCAGTTACTGAATTATGCTGGCAGCTCAGAATCAATGACTTCACTTCTTTTTTGAAGTTGCTGTTTAGGAAGCCATAGATAACAGGGTTGACACAGGTGGAAGCCATAGCTACCAGGTGGCACAATGAGAAGATCAGATTGTGGTGGCAAGGTGAAATTATTTTGTAATTCCAGTCCACAATGGTGTTGAAAACATGCAGTGGTAGCCAGCAAACTGCAAAAGCAGCAACCATGGATGCTAACAAAATATTTATCCTTCTCAGCTGAACTGCTCGGTTGCTGTATTCACTCTTTTCAAACATGTCCTTCCTCTTCTGTAGACGTAAGTAGATACGCAGGTAGCAAAGTATAATGAAGAACAGTGGGATGCAATATTGCAAGAGCAGTAAAGTAGTAGTGTAGATAAGTCTGTGCTGCTCAGAAGGCCATGAGTCAATGCATATGACCTTGTCAGTGGAAAAATTCATGATGTGTGAGAGCTGCTCATATAAATCATTAGACAAGATAGATGTGGTCAAAAAGGGCAGGGACATGAGAGATGCTAAAGTCCAAATTACTCCAATTCCTAGGTAGGCTTGGGAGATACTTGGCCTCCAGCCAGTTGGGTTTATGATGAGCTGGTGTCTTTCCAGAGCAATAAGGACAAGGGAAAGAATTGACACTGTTACAGATGTGCACTGAGTGAAAGAGGTCATTTTGCACATGACTTCCCCAAATATCCAGTAGTCCATCATGGTGTAAACAATGGTGAAAGGCAGACAGACAAGACACATAAACAAATCTGAAATTATTAAATTGGAAATTAGGATGTTGGTGACGTTGGCCTTTTCCTTCTGCCTGGCGATGACAGCAATAAGACAGATGTTTCCCACAATGCCTAGAACTGTCTCCAAGCTGTAAGAGGTGGCCAGAAAGACAGTAAGGTCAGTGATGTTCCTGCACTGATTAGAAATGTGCAGGGGGAAGCTTCGATTTGAGCTCCAGTTCTTACTGTTCAGGAAAGGAAAACCATCATTAACAGCCCTTGTCTTATTCATCCTGAACTCCCAAATATTTATCCAAAAAGGTGATAGTCAAAGAGAATCTGAGTCTTCTGGAGCCAAACTAAAAATGGTTTTATCTGTTCTGTCTGGCTGTGGAAGATCTGGATATATCTGCAAAGGAAAGGAAAGAAGTTTGCTTAGTTATGCTGCAAGAAATTAGTCAAAAGGGGGGGTGGAAGGAGCAGTGAGACAGGGAAGCAAACACCAGGGATTGTGTATATTCTGCTGCTCTCTTTCACATAGTTTATTAGATCATAAAATGGAACCCTTTGCTAAACTGTGGTACAGAAGTCTGTGCAACTCTATTGAATGATGACCATGTTGAATTGTGTGTAGTTCTGGTTTTACAAGGTTCTGATCCCAAACTGAGCAGAAGACACATTGTGGGGCTGCATTTACCTTCAGTTGACCTAAACATCAATGCAAAAAGTAAGACCTATTAGGGACATAAAGCCAACAATAAAACGTCTTATGTGAATTAATCTGTGAAATGCATTTGTAATTGCAATCAGAACTCACTTTTGCTTGAGACAATCACAATTCAAAAATTCACTCTCATATGCTCAGGTGGGATAACATGGGACAACTTCGAAAAAGTCTAAAATAATTTTAAATCATTTCAATATTTTTCAGCTTCTACAAAGCTGTGACAGGTCATAGGAACTTCAGTCCAAATTCCCTGCTTCCCTATTCTGGATGAACTCCAGAGCCCATGAAGCACTGATGTCTCCCTCTGGGTCACCAATGTGGCCATCACAGGGTTTATCAGAAATATAGTCCAGTCTCCTGATTTTGGTTTTAAAGAGTGATTTTGACAACATCTCTTAATTTCTTATGAGAAGCTTTTTATTGATTTTACCTCTGGATAATTTTGTGGTTTTTTAACCAAGAGAATTCAAGTGCTTTAATAGTATGTGCTATCTCCTGGATACTGTTTCTGCACAGGCAGATGTGTCTGCTTCTTAGCCACTGCTGCAAGCCCTGATCTGGGATTTACAATGGGGTCTCAGGGAGCTGAGCCCACAGAGGTAATTAGGGCTGTACACTTTTGGAAATCTCAGCCATAAGACTGCCTGGACCTTTCTAGATGGCTCCTGGGAGGCTGTTGTGATCTGCCATAGCAGACCTTGCTTTATAATCCTGGCTCTGGAGTCCAAATTCTCTATGTTCAGGAATCAGAGAAAAAAATCTGACTCTACTGGGAGTTCTCCTCAGGCCAGAGGCAGCTACATGCAGTACAACGGCTTGTAAAAGAAAAAGTAAACAAATACTCAGGGACTGACACTGTTTAGCCATTGCATGACGCTTTCCTCAGCAGTAAAATGCCACTCAGACAAGTTTGTGGGGTTGTGAAAAACTTCTGAGCTTCAGAAACATAATTGGTCAAGATATGAATACATAAATAAGATGGTATAGTGAGATTATAACTTTGTTTCAACTGCATGCATAAAGGTAAACAATACTGTACAAAAAGTGTCCCCCATGCTACAATCTTTTATTTGCCTGGTCTTTCTCCTTACAAATTGTATTGTATGCTTCTGGAGATACTGCCTCTGAGGAACTAACAAAAGCAGTAGTGTACACTGAATAAAAAAGTGTTTTGGGATCATTGTTCTGCTTGATTATCAAAATTCAGTACAGTCAATTCTTTTGTTGCTTTGCTAGGTCTGTTGATTTACTATCAGTATCTATCTGCCATCTATCTGTATCTATTGTCTTGGAGTCAAGACAGTCACACGAGTAAAATACAGTGACCTTTTCTTCCTCTTGTTCTCTCATTTCCCAAGCAGTTTAAAGACTCATTGAAGAGGGCAAAGGAAATTTTCCAAATTGTGGACATATGTATGACTGTTTCTGTTCACTAATTTTCGTGTTGTTCCTCAACTCATATGAACAGACTGACTTATTTTCAGTCACACATGGGAAGGCTTAGTTCAGGGAAGAGTCTGTTTCCACATGAAAATGGGTATAGAACTGAAAACCATCAACTGCCCCCTTAGCTTTAAATGATTGCTGGCCAGTGGAGATACTGCATATGAAACGAGCAAAGGGATCAGCAACTTGCAATATTATGTGGTACCAGTCAAAAGACCTGTCTTGGCATCTGGACAGGACAGACTGTTGTAAATGAACACAAGCTGTTTACTGTAGTCCCAGACTAGTGTCTTTAGCTACACTATCCTCAACAACAAACACATGGTTCTCTCTTGTTGTTTGGAAAATGTCTGCTGAGTTATTACAATCATCTGTGCCCCATAGAGTAAGCCCTCTCAAGGGTCCCAGACACTTCCGGACATGCTGCGGCGTCAGTGTGGAAAATGAATAATGTCAAAGCAAGAAAAAGAAAGTAATGGAGCCGCCTGAAAAGCAGAAGCCAGATCCCATAGCTTTAAGAGGCACATTTCCAAGAGGAATGCCAAGAGCAGAGCATGGCTGTATGTTTGTCATAGTTGGCAAACACAGTGGGGACAGAGCATCTCTGAAGGCTATGCAAGGCATTTTGTTGGGTGATGAACTCCCTCATTTTTAACACCTTGCATTCCAAGATTTTCTCCCACAAGGTGACTGTCAAGCACTTCTTGGGCATTCATTCTCCTGGTACTGCCCAGAGGTAAATAAGGACTTGTCACCCTCTTATCACAGACAAGCGGACTGAGAGAGGGGAGTGAGAGAGGAGTCGTCCAGTGTCTCAAGGGAACCTGTGGTGCACATTGCAGTACTTAAAACTGCCTGCCAACCTGATGTTGTGGGAAAAGTCAGAGCCTAGATGACCCAGGTTCAAAGCTTTCCATACGTCTTGTTCCAGCAACCGTAACGTAAAAAGCAGTTCCAGAAAAACAGAAAAACAAATGTTGTGATGACCTTATGTATCCTGTTATGGTATCCTTGGATGGCAGATTCTCAAGGTCAGAAAATGCTGAATGCTGTGTTATCTCAAAGTGTATGACTGCCATTCAGTTTGGTCTAAAATAAGAGCCAGTACTAAGCAATGTGTACCTACTCTGTTTAGACATTTGAATCAAATGTTAGCTAATATACTGAATCACCAATGTAGTGGGAATAACCGTGTTAACCCCCTCACTGTATCGAAGGTTTGTCGGTTACCCAGCAAAATACAGAAGAAACTTTGTGGGCTAAAATAACAGTTTTTGTCTCCAGAAAGTGAAGCTATACTTTGCTTACAGGAGTAAGAAGCATGCTTCCTAAATCCCTAAAGAGGGAATGGGGGGAAAAGTTGGATTGTTCTTGTTTGCTTGTTCATTTTTAAAGAAGAAAGAGTAGTCCTGTTCAGAACTCTTAACTTCAGGGAAGAGACCAGTAACAAAAGCTAACGCCCTCAGAAAGAGTTTTCTTCGCTAATTGATGCAACGTGAGATAGTTTCTCTGAAAAATGAGCATCACAAAAGTTTATAGCGAATTAACAGGATACAGAAGGAAAAAGAGAAGGAGCTTTCAGATTTAATATTGATGTAAGTTAAATTCGCCACTTACACCTTTTATAGACATCTATCATTCTACTGTCTATGTTGGAAGCAAGGAAGAAGGGCAGGTAAGGTCTAAAGGGTTTGTCTGGCTGAAAAAACAGAGTTTTCTAAACTAATAAATGTCACTCAAGTTGTCTCAACAAAGTTTCCTGACACAGATGTACAACAGCTTAAAAAGCATACAAAGAGAACAAAGTATTTATTAGTGCTTTTCCTTGTGTCGTGTATTGATTCAGAGCACGTTGATTATAGTGGATTTAGGATAAGGTTCACTTAATATTTCTGCCCTTGTTCCTGTATTGTTCAAAAACCATAAAGAAATCTACAACATTTTCCTGAAAATGAAGGACAGTGAAAGAATTATTTGCATTTAGATATCCAATATGCACAAAACCTTTCAATCCATGGCTTCTCTTGAATTCAAATTTAATGTCCCTGTCAATATCAATGGATTGATTTTAGAATCTAAATGCTAATTGAATGCTCTTCATTATCTCCTGTTTACCCTAACAGGTAAATTAATGAAAAACCATAACTGAACTCTTTGTAATCCCTATTCTCATGTTCTTGTAAAACTTGTATCTTTAAATTATACTAAGGTAGCAAATATGCAGTAACTCTCCCTTAAAAGTTTCTGATATACAACTCTTGCCTCAGATCTTAGGTTAAATTTCAGGTGAATCTGTACTTAATGTGTTCTGATTAGAAATCAGTCATTATCCAAACCAGAGGAAGATTTGAGCAGAAAGGGCATTATCAATGATGGCATTAGCTGTCAGTCACTCAAGTGAAAACTGAATACATTTTTGCAATCAAAAGTAATAAGTTTAATAAAGATATTTGAGCTTTTATCCTTCTGAAATAGGTAATTTAGAAAATTCTTACCTGTTACTGATTGAGAAAATTACTGCTGTTGCAGCATATTTCTGTTTTAGAAGAATGAAGGTATGTTGTAGCAGCAAAGTAATGTCTTCTGTGTCCTAGCAATCGAGGAGAGAAGCTCTCCTCACTGTTTCTGTAGGTAATTTGGATGACATCTCTCTCCCCCTTCCTTCCTTCTTCCCTCCCTTCAGCTTAACCAATGAATTTTGCTTTATGATTATGGTCTGACTTTTAAGTTCTGGCTCCCTCTGCTGTTGTATATAGAAATTCTACAGAACGTGAGAGGAATAGCAATTTCAGGAAAGAGCTGTGGAGCTGTATGAAGCATGGTATGCACCCATTCTGCATGCAGGTGTGTACTCTAGTGGAAGCATGCTGAAGCAAAGGGACAAAATAAAGGAACAGAGCCTAATCCTGTTCTCCTTGCTGAGCCAAGTCTTCTGTAGGGCTCAAAGAGAATTTTGCCTTATGTATATGAAAATGTTGCCAGTATCAGCTTTCTCAATTTTTCCATTTCATCACTGACTGATCTTGAAATTTTATTTTAGAATTATCCAGGCTGCAAGTCCTTAAATTGTGAAAGGGGAAGAGGTACTCAGGCAAAGAACTCAAAAATATAAGAACATTGAGAAAGTTGGAAATACAGCATAAGAAGCATTTGCAGAAGTGCCACTTTTCATTGATTTTTCCCCAGTCTTTCTCATGAAAAGCCAAGACAAAAATCATAGCTGCAAATTTTTCTCTTGCACTGGAAAATACACAAACATAATACTTCCAAGAGTTATATCAGAATAGCCTAATTTTGATCTTTACTTAAAGTGGATTTTAAGCTATGGTCAACTACCTAACTACTCCAGTGGCTAATGCTGTTTGGGGGCCCTGCTAAAGATGGTAGTTGCTGCAATGTTTTCATTTGTAGGCATGTAGTATGTCAACAGAAATCAAGCATTTCAGTGTCAAAATAAGTACATCAACTAAATTAACTGTGAAAATAGTTTTTCATTTGTACCGTATTCTTTCTTTCATTATTTTCTGATGCCAGCTATTATGGCTGTGCCCATCTACTTCAAGTGCTTAGCTGACATCTTCCATCATTTGAAAAACAGTCAAAGCAGAAGCAGGAATATTAAGGGTCTTTGTAGGGTATTTGGGTATTTTGGCATTTCTCATGTCTTATGGTGCTGAGAAGCATAAAACTGGAACCTGTGTAATGAATGGTGTAAGCTGGAGAGTTGCCCATAGCTACTGATTCTTTCTTCAGGGCATGCCTGAGTTGCTTCTTATTTTGTATCACTTATTTTTCACAGCCTTGTTTTCAGGAGCTTTATTTACCAGCTAGTCTGAACCAGCACCCCCGTATCCCAGCGTTTCCCTTTTACTCAGATACTTCAGAAGGAGATGACCTTTCTGATCTGATTAGGGAAGGGGAAACAAAGTCTGTGGTCCAGCTGAGAAGGCATCAGCCCACACAGATCTTGAGCCTCTTGCCAGCTCCTTAGGAACTAGGAGCTTCCTATCTTACTGGAGCAAGAAAAGCTGAAATTGTTTAGCTGGCCTGTTCACTTCTGTTTCTTCCTTAATTTATTTATCATATGTTCATTTGTTCTGCTGTTCAAAGCATTAAAGAAAGGAAAGAAAAACCACTAGGGAACAAACAGTCCTTTTACTGGGGAATATTTTGATTTGTGAAGCTGTTCTTCTCATCCCCCTCATCTTGCAGCATTGCTCATCTCCCCACCTTCTAATCATTTAAAGATACATTGTGTCACTTTTATTCTCTCAATTAAGACCTTTGGGCAGAGCCTGCAACTAGCAAATGGGCATCTGCTCTCTTCTGAAAGTCGACAGAGAACAGCTGCAGCACTGTTCGTGAAAGACTGCTCAGGGCTCTGCCCACAGGGATCAGGAAATGACCTAAGAACCAATATTTTTCTATGGCTTCTGGGACTTTCTTCTTGACAGATTTTTAGGATGAACTACTGTCTCAAGGCTCTGGCCATTTTTTGATTGTGCAAACGGGGCTGCGTTAAACTCCTGTTACACGCATATTCTTTCCATATCATGTCCAAACTGCAGGGTAAAAAAGCTCACTATTTACAGGCTGATGTGGGAATAACACTTGGGACATTCCAACACTGCACTGGTTATTGTAGCTGTGACTTACTCGCACACAGCTGCCACTGAGTGTAAGCCAAGAGATGTGGTGGGGCTGGAGCTGCCATGCAGTAGCTGTCCAGACTGAAGCATAGAGGGGACAATAACTGGAACTAGCTTGGAGAGAGAACAGCAGCAGCAACACAAAGATGCAGATGCCTCTTTTCTCATGCAGGTGGGGCTTATTTCAGCACCTTGCTGAAAGGGATGCTGTTACCTAAGCTGTCTGGTTTGAATCTGTGTTTAATTTCACTATACAATGGGGACTACTGAGCATGTATCTGTGGAGAGTCTCTGTGAGGATCTTGACCCTCTAAGGCTTTTGCAAAATGCACAAGCAGTATTTGTATGAGGGGGCATAAGAGTGGAAATTCCTCTGTACACAGAACACTTGCTGCTGGGAAGCAACATGGAAGTACTGTAGTCCCAGATATTGCTAGTCGTGTGCTGGTCAGGCTGGCTGTTTCTGTTCATATCAGCAGGTTTGCATTGACCCTAGCAACCAATGCACCAGCCCCTGTTTGGTGTTTACAGGCAATGGAGTGAAGAAACTGCAGCTGGCATGGCATGGGGCTGTCCTAACACCCACAGAGCGATAAGGCGGCTTCCTCCCATTCTCTGTCCACAGCACGTGCTCCTGTTAACAGGAAGGCACTGGGGAGCTGTCTTGTTTTCTCTGCAGTTTGTTACATAGGACAGTTGGACACCATGGTGACAACCTGTTTCAAGGTGTAACAGACGCATGAAGAAATAGCGCCCTTTGCACTGGCCAAATAACTCCTTTCTGCAACTGGTTATGGTGATTGCAAGGCCTCTACCAAGAAACATTCGTTGAATGCAATTAAGCTTTTCTCTGGGAGTTACAGGATTGTCACAGTGGTGGGATTACAGCTGCGCTCTGGGTGCTTTGAGGGTCTCCTCCAGTGCTCTTGTGTCAGATCTTCAGCTGTATGAACCTTCATTGGTGGAGCCCTGAAGGTCTGTCTCTTCCTCTGAGCATGGCATTTCAGAGGCTGATTCTCCTACAGTACATTTAGCAAATCTAATTGTGGTCCAGCATCTGGAGTCCTGCTCTCTCTGGCACTGTTAAACTGTGAGCAGTGTCCACAAAGAGTAGTAGTAGGTACTCAACAAAAGCATATGGAGAAAATGTACCATGGAACAGTACATAGTCCATGTGTATACTAAGCTTAGCAGGTCTACATGGTATCCTTGTGGGTATTTTGCACAGGTTTGCTTTGGGTTTGTTTTGTCAGAATCTCTACGTCTCTCTGAAGCAGGATTGCTATTTTAACCATCTTCACTATTCTCCAATTTGTTCATACCCCTCCTTCCATGGGGGGAACTAATGACAACAATGTGTCTTCCCAGCGATTTTTCTGAACTGCTTAAGTGATGTTCAAGCCTTCATGAAAGCCCTGTTAACTCCTGGCCCCCTTATAAATGTATCTAGTGTATAGGAAGCTGACAGCATGATCCTATACATGTATATATATTTCTATATATATCTATATATATCTCCTTATATATATATATATATCCTTATATATACATGTGGCTGAGTGGAATCCTCTTACACAGTCTCAGCAAACAGAACAGTGAGTGCCCCTCCAGTGTCTGCTACTTGCAAGTTGGAAGGGTCATAGCTAGCTCCAGTGATGTCCACCCCATTACTCCCAAGAAAGCACAGGGGGATATCATCAAAGGGAGGTCCTACTAAGCAGTTCTGACTAATCCTGAAGGCCAAAGATTTAAGAAGTTACAACTGCATTTTTCATTTTACTTGCTTCCTGGAATCACCTTAATGACTTTTTGGTAGTACCTGGAGCCATGGATAGATTTTCTTCTAACCATTGGTAAGCGGTTTTCCTTAGTACGTGCAGGTTTTTCTCTCACCACCATACTTGAAAAAACTTGTATACGCACACCACCATGTGACTGCGGTTTTCCACAGCAGATATTTAAAAAGAAGATGTTGTTTCTATCAGCTGAAATATTTCATTGTAATACCCTGCAGCAAGGTAGAGAAAAGGCAGATGAAGAAAAAACCTATGCTGTCAGTGTTGAATAAACTGAACACACTCAAATGATTTATCTGTGCCTTTTCAACTGTACAACGTTCTTGGCATCATTGCTCTTAACATTGACTAAAAACATTTTATAGGAAGTTTCTAATATAAATCACCTTCCTGGACTTCGTACCAGGCACAGTGTAGTGCCTGAAGTCTACTGGCTAAACATGTTTTGTAGCACAGGTTTTCTGTACAAATAGCTTTCATGTGGTTGTTTCTTAGTGGACTTTGATCCAACCAAGATTATTGCAGGAAATTCTACCCCAGTGCAGAAGGCTACAGAGCTATTTATATAGCATTTCTTTGCAGTAGGTTGGACACTCAGGCATGGGCTTGCTTTTTTTCTAATATACCCGTGATCTCCCGGAGAATATGTGCCCTTATGCATCTGCACTATTGTATTTACGTACACAAGGCACCAGGGTGGAGGAAGGCTTTCAAAAGGCTGTTTTCTGCTTTGTTTCAACCCATTCTTCTAGTGTATGTGTCTTTGGGGGACTATCAACTAGTGTAATAGCATAATGAATTTGTTCTGGCAACAATTTATGTATACCTGTTACTCTAAAAGCTAGATGATTTTCAAGTCAATAATTAGATTTACAAACATTTGCAGACCTCAAGAATTCTTCTGTTTTCAACAACACCAATCAGTGAATACTCTGAAGGAAAAGCAGTGATTTAAATTTATTTAAATCTGAATCCCAATAGGAAAAAAGTCACAAAGTTATCTGTGGTAAAGGTTGGTTACAAATGTGTATAAGACAAACCACTAAGTGTCAGAAATGAGATGTGGCAATTAGGGTTGTGGAAGGCAAGAAGTGAACCCATTCCTCCTGAAACCATTCTGCTTTGCTGCTTTCCTGTGAAGGAGAGAGCATCTTCAACTTCAAAGGCAGGCACAGAAGTCTTAACCAACTCCATTGTAGACTTTGCAGCTTATGTCAGGATTAGTCTTCTTCACCACTCGGATGGAACAGCTTTTCTTGTGGAATAGGCCAACACAATTCACTCTGTCATAGTTCTTGGGGATTAAAACCCTGTAATTGGGAAAGGCAAAGAGAAAATCAGCAGCCAAGACATGGATTGACATAAAGATGCTTACTGAGCCACAGCCATCCTAGAGCAAGCTGCATCATGCATTAACTTGGTTCATGGATTCCTTTAATACAAGCACTATGGATTATCATAGGAGGAATACAGAGACCCAGACATGGCTGTTAGCAGATGAAGTGATTTCCCAATATTTGTTCTGATTTAAATGATTTTCTCACTGGCCATTCTTTTAAGGACTGGTATAAATTCCCACACAGACACAAAATGGGCATTAATGTGTCTTCCCCGTTTAAACTGAAACTTTCTTGACTTGAACAAACCATTTAAAGAATTTTGAATCACTCTAGCACAAATACCTCCTAGTTAAGCGTCTTCCCAAGGCAGGCCAACTCCTCCCTCCTATGGCTGAGGACAGCCAGGAATATTCCCCACCAATGGTTCCTTGGGTTGTATCCTTCCACACAGACCCTTTATGGGACTCTATCTCCCTCACATCAAGAAGAAACTTAGCCTTCTGGGGAGATAATAAATTCACACCATTATATTTGGGAAGACATGGCTCTCCATGATGTGTTAGCTGTCCTCCATGAGGTGAGAACACACAACAAGATTTAGAAAGCAAATTGTAAGAGCAGGGCACATATGTCCTGTTTTGATAAGCAGGAAGGGTGAGCTCTTGGCAGCAGGGGAAGGATGTGGAGCAGCTCTGGCCCAAAGAGATACTTGCAGCCAGGCCACTGGTTTGGTGCAGAGCAGCAGAAGCCCACAGGTATGTATGTTGTGGGGTGTTTACATACCTAGAGGCAAGCTGCAAAGTAGAAGGAGAAAGAAAACTGAGGTTAAAGGGAATCATACACCCTATTAGCGTCAGTATTAAAGGAACAATTAGGTGATGAGGAAGAGCTGTGTGCTTGAAAGACCCTAGCTGTGCTTGCTTGATTTTGTTTATTCCCAAAGAAGTCTGTGTGATTGCTAGATTGTTTTGCTTGGTCACAATTAGGGCTAACTGGGGAACAGGAAAAGAAATTTTCCTCATGCAGGTATGAAGCTCCAAAGCATGCTTTCAGTTAGGTTTTTTTAAGCCTGAACATATCAACCAGTTACTGAATAAGCAAACAATGATTTGGGGTAACTTACAAGCTGCAGCAAACCATTGCATTCATCTTACACTTGCATTGGTAACAATCTTCGGTCTTCCACACCGCACCAAAAACATAGAGGTTTCTGTTTGAAAGGCACCCTGTATGCACACACCAGAAAACGATAGTAGATCAGTATGAACATGTATCAACAGACACAGACCAAAGTCTTACATTTGTGGACTAGCTGTCAGAGCATGGATTTCCATCGAGTCACATCAGGGAAGAATCTGACCTAGTGCTCTGCAGAAAGGATACCATGTCTTTGCTCCTGAAGTGTGCATGAGTATATGATAAGGCATGATAAAGTGGTAGCAACCACATACTAGAGAAGTACTTTTCTGCTATTGCAATGGATTTGACAAATGCCTTAGCTTGTGGGTATGACAGGATCTTTCTGCACTTTCTCATATGCAACATACAGGCCTGGACTTTAATTTCTCCCTCCTCACTTTTCCCCAGTTCTTATTAGACTTCTACTTCCTCTGCTAAACTGAATTTAAACATCAGCTGTGTTGCCTTTGCTTTGATTTTAGTCAATGCTAACACTCAGGTTAGTCAATGCTGCTTAAAAGTACATGGGTTTTGCCACATGGGCAAGGACTTCAGCTATACATCAGCCCAGAGGGTAGCTACTGAACAGAATAATGTTTCTCTCTGTGTGTCTAGAGATGTCTCCAAGTGGGTTGATTCCTGAGTAGTCAGCTGTTTGGACCATTCCTCAACAAAGAATGTGTTATACTATTCCAACATTTCCAAGAAAATATGACTTTGAATCTCTGAATTAATGCTTCAGGGATGTCTGTAAATTTGCCATTCTTACCATATTTGCTGGCTGGTCTAAAGTAACAGTGAGCCTCACACAGAGTCCTTGAGAAGAGAAGGATCAAGCAAAAGACCAGCAAGAATTTCTGAAAAGAAACAAGAAACTTTCATTAAAATTGTGTGGTTTTTTTCCAACGGTCTAGCAGACTAACTTGCACAGAATTAAGTATGAGTGCTACTATTCCAAATAAACTGAGATTAAAAGATACTTCCAGTGTACGTACACACACACACACACACACACACTACAAGCTGCTGACTTACCATACTTGCGTGGGCTGCTCACATTTCATAACGAGCCGTAGTGTGTATTTATATACAGTGAGGAAACAATGGTCAGTGCAAAGGGAGATGATGTAAATGTGTACACCCCAGGTGCAAATGGACACTCTAACCTGTTCCGATCATCAATCAGAAGGTGTCACCTCAAAAAGTCTTGCAAAGACTTGTTTTGTGCACTGACATACATTGGCATCTTGATCCCCATTGTGCTGGTGTAAATCTGAAAAAGCTTCAGTAGGTACACCAGTTACTCCACATCAGCATTGGTGCCATTGGAAGGTCTGACCTCCAGAAAGCTAAGCCTCCAGAACTGGCAGGCCGTCAAGGAACAGTGGGGAAAGGGCACATGCTAAGCAAGGCAGCAGGGCACTATTGTTCCGCTGACCTGCTACAAGGAGGTCGCCCCCAGGCATGGAACAGGCCATTCATACAGTGCAGTGGTGTGGAGAGTCTGCTGTTCTCAGACTGATTTATTATAATTTCAATCATTTTACATGAGACACATTTTGTCCATATGTGGGGACCTACAGGGACTGCCTGGAGTTTTATATGGAGCTGCTGAAGTAAAGCCAGGCCTAAGGGATAGAGGCAGATCTTCAAGACCAGATAGCACCTTTTTGGCAGCAGAAGTGAGATGAATTGTACATTGTCTCAGTCCAGAATGGAACATAACAGTCAGGATGATTGCCACTTATGGCTCTCTTTCTGACAGCAACAGTGGTTCTAAGGATTGAGGGAGGCAAAGAAAGCAACAGTTCCAGTTTTCTTTCACCATGCGCATGCCTGCCTCTGACACAGCTGACACCAAGAGCAAAGTTGTTTCTGAGTCACTAAAATGAGGACATTTCTTTCAATACACATCTTATCATAGGTATCCATGTCTTTGTCCAATTAGACTGTTGCAGCATACAGTATGTGAGGCTGTATCTCAAAAGCAGCCCGGAAAACGAGCACAGATCCCTGTGGCTGTATCCAATGCTTTGCTGAATTGGAACATAGGCATACCAAGTTTTAAAAGTTACTAGAGGATGCCCAGCATAATGAGTTGCATTAATTCCATTAGCTTGGCCCTTTCAGCACGTCTGGGCTTTAATAAGACACCTTGATTGGTGTGCCTGAACTCATTAGCTTCCCCCAATTGAGAAATAGCTAGAGGAAGCAAAGCTGCATTGAAAGTGGTTTCTGGATAAAAGGGGCAGTGGCAGAAGGAGTGGGGTCTCTTGAGAGATCTGGAGTAAAGAGGCAGTTATGCAGAAAGTAGCTGCTGTTTGTTGTGACAGATTTGATTTATGTAAGTTCTTTTTGTTTATTCCTTTGTGTGTACTTAGTGAGCAGCTTTAGGACTTCTATTGTAGTTTGATTTTAACTCTGCGGTGCAGCTGTCAAGTTTTGTGTTAACTGTGATTTTGGTAGATTATGCTTTCTGTGTGCGGCTCTGCTGCAGAAAACTGTTGTAGTATCTAATGAAGTGCCTTGAGAAAAAAATTGTGCTATACTAACCCTTAAATGAATTAACTTCTATCTGAAAGGAATAATTTGCTTAAAATTACTTGGTTAGCTATGAGAAGAAATAATGTGAAAATGTAACATATCTCTTGTATTACTAAGCCTTTAAATACGTGATATGAACTTGTTTTTATTTTAATTAAACCTATTTCATTAGGCTCTAGTGTAACTAGAGGCCAGACCTACTTCTGGCGTGTCCCTGTTGAAAGTCTTGACAAAACCTGTGCTGTTTGAGGAGGGATAAGCGTTAGGGTGTGTAATATACCTAATAAGAGTGTAGTTGCAAGGAAATGTAACAAACAACTTCTGTCTTGAAGGTCATGGTGGATTCTAAATTATTCTCTTACCTAACATGATGATTAACTAATTAAGTAAATTAATCCTCTTTTCCTTGGAGAGAAATAACTATTTTAATAACTTTCTTATATTTCTTGATGTTTCTCAGGTAGACAATGGTAAAAAAATACATATAAAATAGGAAACTGAAGTGTAATGTGATCAAGTCTATCGCTGCCAGAAAAGCCTGGTAACTCTACTTCCTTTCTTACTTCCATTTTTTTCCTTTAAAAAAAAAAAGGGCAACTTAGAGCATCTTGGATGGCAGACTTGAGAATGAAGAAACCAAATGCTTATGGAAGCCTTTCATAGAATCATAGAATGGTTTGGGTTGGAAAGGACCTTAAAGATCATCGAGTTCTGACCCCCCTGCCATGGGGAGGGACACCCTCCACTAGACCAGGTTGCTCAAAGCCTCATCCAGCCTGGCCTTGAACACCTCCAGGGATGGGGTATCCAAAACCTCCCTGGGCAACCTGTTCTAGTGTCTCACTACCCTCACAGTAAAAAATTTCTTCCTAATGTCTAGTGTAAATCTGCTCTCTTTCAGCTTATAACCATTACCCCTTGTCCTATCACTACACTCCCTGATAAAGAGTGTTTCCCAATCTCTGCTGTAGGCCCCCTTTAAGGTACTGGTAGGCTGCCATATCGAGTGAGTTGTCTATGGGATCTGTAGCAGCACAGGGGATAAATCTGTCTCCTGCTGACTTGCTTGGACCTCTCCTCTTGAGACAAACAAGGTTTTCCAAGTCGAATGGGTAGTAAAGGAGTAGAGAGGATTCTCTGTTGTGCAGATGTAAATGAAGTTACTTTCTGGGTCTGTAGCGTTAAGAAAGTGTCCTCTGGGGGTTCCTCTGTCAACAGAAAGTTAAGTTGTCCTAGCTAGCTTGCCTAGCTCATGACTGGTGAGAAGGCTGGTTGCCTCTAAGACACGGAGACTATGACAGCTTGAGGCTTTCTCTCTATACCTTCTCTGTTGGGGTCTGATGTGCTGGAAGGGCTTGCAGCCCAGCTCTAGACATACTGACTTAAGTAGAACGACTTCCTTCACTGGCTGTGGGGGTATGGCAGTGGTTAACGTATGGGTGTCCTAAGTTTGAGGTCCGTGAAGCGATGAGAGGAACGTCCAGCACTGTCTGTAACTGTTTGTCTAGCTCCTGTGTCTGTCAGGGAAGTTGCCAAACTAAACTGGTCAAATAACATAGTGGCTTGACTAAAATAGTGACTCTGTGCCAAGCCAAGGAAGTAATTCTGCCCTGGGAAGCTTTTGCTAATTGTAAGGATTTTGAGTTTTCTGAGGAGATGTCAGGAGTTGAAGGGTCTGGGCTGTGGCCCTTCCTCAAACCAGAGACGTGCCTGAATTGTGGCTTCAGGTCACAAAGACTCAATTCCATAATTTGATTAAAACTTGCTCACATTAAAAATGTCTCTTGAGTAACCTTTAGTGGCTTTAAACACCATCTGCTGGTTGTCTGTTGCTTCACCTTCACAGAATCACAGAATGTTAGGGATTGGAAGGGACCTTGAAAGATCATTTAGTCCAATCCCCCTGCCGGAGCAGGAACACAGGAACGCATCTAGGCGGACTTTGAATGTCTACAGAGAAGGAGACTCCACAACCTCTCTGGGCAGCCTGTTCCAGTGCTCTGTCACCCTTACTGTAAAGAAGTTTTTTCTCATATTCAAGTGGAACCTCCTGTGTTCCAGCTTGAACCCGTTGCCCCTTGTCCTATCACTGGATGTCACAAAGAGCCTGGCTCCATCCTCCTGACACTCACCCTTCACATATTTATAAACCTTAATAAGGTCACCCCTCAGTCTCCTCTTTTCCAAGCTAAAGAGACCCAGCTCCCTCAACCTTTCCTCATAAGGGAGATGCTCCATTCCCTTAATCATCTTCGTGGCTCTGCACTGGACTCTCTCCAGCAGTTCCAAGTCCCTCTTGAACTGAGGGGCCCAGAACTGGACACAATATTCCAGATGAGGTCTCACCAGGGCAAAGTAGAGGGGGAGGAGAACCTCTCTTGACCTACTGACCACCCCCCTTCTGATACAACCAGGGTGCCATTGGCTTTCTTGGCCACGAGGGCACAGTGCTGGCTCATGGTCATCCTGCTGTCCACCAGGACCCCCAGGTCCCTTTCCCCTACACTACTCTGCAACAGGTCAGTACCGAACTTATACTGGAACCTGGTGTTGTTCTTGCCCAGATGCAAGACTCTACACTTGCTCTTGTTAAATTGCATTAAATTTTTCCCCGCCCAAATCTCCAGCCTGTCTAGGTCTCACTGAATGGAAGCACAGCCTTCTGGCGTGTCAGCCACTCCTCCCAGTTTCGTATCATCAGCAAACTTGCTGAGGGTGTACTCTATTCCCTCATCCAAGTAGTTGATGAATATATTGAATAGCACAGGTTGCAATACTGAACCCTGGGGGACTCCACTAGATACAGGCCTCCAACTAGACTCCATCCCATTCACCACAACTCTCTGGCTTCTTTTCTCCAGCCAGTTCACAATCCATCTCACTACCCGATCATCCAGATCACACTTCCTCAGTTTAGCCACAAGGATACTGTGGGAGATGCTGTCAAATGCTTTCCTGAAATTGAGATAGACCCCGTCTACTGTTTTACCATCATCTATCCACCTGGTAATATCCTCATAAAAGGCTATCAGGTTGGTCAAGCATGACTTCCCCTTGGTGAAGCCATGTTGACTGCCTCTAATGACCTTCTTGTCCCTGATATGCCTTGAGAGAGCATCAAGAATAAGTTGTTCTATCACCTTTCCAGGGATGGAGGTGAGGCTGACCGGTCTATAGTAACCCGAGTCCTCCTTCTTGTCCTTTTTGAAGACTGGTGTGATATTTGCTTTTCTCCAGTCCTCAGGCACCTCCCCTGTTTCCCACGACTTGCCGAAGATGATGGAGAGTGGTCTAGCAATGACTTCCGCCATCTCCCTCAGCACCCACGGGTGCATCCCATCAGGATACATGGGTGTCCAGATTACTTAACCGGTCCTTAACCCAGTCTTTATCTACCAGAGCAAACTCCTCCTTTGTCCTGACTTCCTCCTGGGCTTCAGGGGTACGGGACTCTTCAGGAAAGCCTCCAGCAGTATAGACAGAGACAAAGAAGGCATTCAGTAACTCTGCCTTCTCTGTATCTTCTGTCACCAGAGCACCCACCTCATTGATCAGTGGGCCCACGTTGCCTCTGGTGTTAGCCTTATCTGCAATGTATTTGAAGAAGCCCTTTCTATTATCCTTGACCCCTCTGGCAAGGTTTAATTCTAAGGAGGCCTTAGCTTTCCTAGTTGCCTCCCTACACTCTCTGACAACATTCTTATATTACTCCCAAGTGGCCAGCCCCTCCTTCCATGATCTGTAGACCCTCTTTTTACACTTGAGTTTGCCCAGCAGATCCCTGTTTAACCATGTAGGTCTCCTGGCACCCTTCCTTGACTTCCTACCCGTTGGGATGCACCGATCTTGAGCTTGGAAGAAGCTCTCTTTGAACGCTAACCAACTATCTTGGGCCCCTTTACTTTCAAGTACCCTGTCCCACGGGATTTCCCCTAGCAATTGCTTGAAAAGGCTGAAGTTGGCCCTGCTGATGTCCAGTGTTGATATTCTGCTTAGGATTCTATTATGGCCACATGAGATCCTGAACTCCACCACCTCATGGTCACTGCAACCAAGGCTGCCCTCAACCTTCACCTCTTCAACCAGACCCTCCTTGTTCATGAGAATAAGGTCTAGCAGTGCTCCTTTCTTAGTCGGCTCGTCCACCATTTGTATCAGGAAGTTGTCATCAATGCACTGGAGAAACCTCCTGGACTGCGGATGGCTGGCTGAGTAGGCCTTCCAGCAAATATCAGGGTAGTTAAAATCCCCCACAATAACCAGGGCCTGTGACTGCGAGGCTGCTACCAGCTGCCTGTAGAAGGCCTCATTGACTTCCTCGTCCTGATCCGGTGGCCTGTAATAGACACCCATGACAGTATCACCCATGCCAGACTGTCCCTTAATTCTCACCCACAAACTCTCAACTCGCTCGTCACCCACCCCTGGACAGCACTCAATACATTGAAGTTGTTCTTTCACATAAAGAGCAACTCCCCCCCCTCGCCTTGCTGGCCTGTCTTTCCTGAGAAGGGTATGGCCACCCATGACTACATTCCAGTCATGTGAGCTGTCCCACCATGTCTCTGTAATTGCCACCAGGTCATAATCTCCTGACCGAACACGGATTTCTAACTCGTCACCCACCCCTGGACAGTACTCAATACATTAAAGTTGGGCTTCCTGATTCAAAACTACATCAATATACTGCTTAATTACTCAATGCTGTGGTGGACTTCAAACCTGACTTAAAGCACATGAATAAATATGACCTGACTTCAAAGTGGTTCACGTCAATTTCTTATAAAGAGAAATTAGGAAGGGAAACTGGTGTTCCTTCTAGCTCTGACAATTGGTTGCCTTCCTTTTCAGCTCAACTTAAGGGAGTGAGCCTTTAGGTAGAACCCTTAGCTGCATTCATGTGTGTGCATGCATTTATCAACTTTCCTGACTTTACTGAACATGTGAAGGAGCCAAGGAAGTTCTTGTCTCTTGCCTGACTAGAAACCAAAAAAGCCCAACTGCTTTGTATGCTACATTCTCCTGTGCTCCATCCTTTCTGTGCTGAGTGCGATCAGAGCTGCATGCTTGGCTCCTCCTGGGATCTTGGTTAGACGTATGTGTCCCAGAGCAAACTGGGATGAAACACTTTCAGGCAAGAAGTAAAAGCAACACAAATGCTCATTAACAGTGTTAAAAGCTCTCTGCTAGATTACATCTAGCTAAGAAGACAAAAGTTATTAAGTACTCAATAGCTCTGCTTGTGTAGAGCATGAGGATCTTAGTCTGTCTAGCAGAGTAACTCCCTGTAGATATTTCTTTTCCCCTTCTTGTCCCCATTGGATCCATTCCTCTGATGACACTTCTGTCTTGACTTCAGTTATTACTGAAAATACAGGTTTCTCACTAAGAAAACTGAAATTGTTTTCCCAGTGACAGAGGACTGCATGAAGCCCTAGGGTAGAGATGGATGTCTGCTTGATGATTCACCAACACAAGACAACAATGTTCACTGAGGCCAAAGAGATAACAACTGTGCATGAATTGGAAAAGGTGGTGGAAGGAATACTGAAGAGGCCACCAGAGGAGCAGTGACTCTACAAATATGACCACCTGCTGGATGACGATGATAGGACTTTGGCTGCTTAAGCTGCAGTCTAGAAAAGCTGCTGTCCTCATGTTCCTGCCACAGTGGGCTGGGCTTTATTCAGACTTGGCAATGGCATCTTTGAACTATTGCATGTTGACCCTTCTCAAGCACCGCAGAACTAACTGATGTTACGAAGTCACAGGGGCCTGGTGGCAGCCTTAGTGAGCAAGCCTTGTGCTAGAACCAGCTTCTCCTGTTTTGCCTCTTGCAAAATAGGGTGCTGGCCATGTCTATGTATCCTGTGTCCATCCACACCCTTCCAAGTGTGTCTATCCGACCAATAAGGTATTGCAATTCAATTACATTATGTCAGTGTGCTGTAGTGTCCAGGCAGCCAGCAGAACTGTTTCATGTGCTACTACTCATATTAGTGCTAGAGGAGAAGGGTGGCAGCAGCTACATATGTGCCTCCTGAACTGTAAATGGCATGTTCTCCCACTTGTGTTTTTCTCAGCCAATGCATGTGGCCTTACCAATTCTGAGCTGCTGGGTTGTTTATTATTTGGGGGGAGGGCGGACTGGGAAGAAGTGTTGCACAGACCAACTTGGTATACAAACATTTGTTTCTCTGCCTTCCTCTTGGCTTCTGACAGTAGTGCTTCTGAGGAGTTTGGCTGGAAATCTTGGGGGACAGGGGTGTGGAAGGAACTTCTAGTCCTGCCTGTAGCAAAATCTTTAGGAAGACTATAACCTTAAGATCCGAGCAGAGGGAAGGTTAGCAAATGGAGCTTATTACCCCAAATTTAAGGGACATTGCACTAATACAATGCACAACAATTAATTTCTGCAGTTGACATAAATGACTGGCATGGACTGCTGAAAACCTCTATCAACTGGGCAAAGAGTTTTTTCTTCAAAGTATTAGGAATTTGATAGATGCTTTCTGGCATCTGCCTTTTCCATTCTTGAAAGGCAAGAAAAATGCAGTATGAAAAGGGTAGTATAGCCAGAAACTGCAGTTTGAGAGGTCTGTAAGAAAGAAGTTGGTTATCATAGGCATGAGTTCAGTCCTATCAATGCTTATACTGTTAAGAAAGCTTATGAAGTTGATTCTCTTACCAAGCAGAACTGACCTCATCACTATTTTTTTTTCTTTGAACCAGATTCTCTGTTTCAGAGTTAGTATTAGACTTTCCTTTTCATCCTTGGTGATGATTTCACAAGCCATCACATCAGACTCAGCTCATTCTGCTGTGCTGCAAGGGGCAAACTCCTGGTTTTGGTCTGTGTTAGCAGTCAGAGGTGCTAATGCATCTATTCCCCTAATGAAACTCTGAAGCAGTGTTACTAAGTTTTCATTCTCCTGTGTCAATGGTAATTCAGGCAGGCCAGTCTATGTCCAAGTTCAAAAAACACTCTTAAAACTACTCAGTCCTGTCCATGATAGCTCCTTGTAGGTTTCTCTCTGTACTGATAGACTAAAGACACTTCTAAAATGCTGCTTACATTCTTAAACCTCACTGGAGCAAACAGAAATGGAGCTCGAGTCTGCCAGTTTAATCAGGATCAAGGTTTTTGTGTTCTGTGTAGCTCCGACTTGTCCATTCTTGCCTCCTGCACAGGAGCATTGTGGCAGAACTAGGGTGCCACCTAGTGACTAGTGAATTTGTAGGAGAGAAAGAAAAAAGAGCAATAAAAAAAAATATATATATATATATAAAAAAAAAACCAAAACCAAACCTCTGCAGCAACAGAAAAAGTTCCAGAGCTGTTGTGTGTGTAGCTAAATAAGCTGTATTAATGTAGCTGGGCTGTATTTAGAGCAATCTGCTCAATCAAGCTTCTGATACTTCCCACTAGGCTTCCTGAAAAACTTAGGTCTTCTCTGAAATTCCTGTCTGGCAGTGAGCACCAAGCAAAGAATACTGGCATGCCAGTCTCCATGCTTACAATTTTGGCCGTTCTGACTTTCAAACTCCTTACTGAAAAAGAGATGTAAGAGTCCCCCATTCAGAAGAGGTACTTGGAAGAAGGTGAAAGGAGATGTTAACGAGGAATACTGTCTGCTCAACAGAAATTATATCCTAAAAACATGGGCCTGAGGCTAGCCATGCAGCCAAACCAGATGCTGAGCTTCTGAGTATTATGCTTACAACTGTCTCTGCCAGAATTCGTAACAACATTACAAAGCTGACATCTTATCTAACCCATTTGTATAATTTGTTAATAGTAGAGAATAATACTTTATGCTTTGTATACCCATTCAACACCACACAACCCCTCACACCCGCAAATACTATAAATAGGAATGAATGATTGAGCTGGAAAAAAGAGACTTTTGCTAAATAATCCTGTTTATGACTTCAGGAGTCTAAAGAATTTTGAGAGAATACCACATCAAGAAAGACCCCTGCTCACATCTTTTTGAGCATCACCTTTGGTGCACAGGACAGCATCCCTTTGTCCAGAAGCAGGGCAAGAACAGAGGAGCACTCCAATAGAATAAAATCTTGTAGCCCCTAGGAAGTTTCCTCTCTGTGCAGGACCTGGGGAGACTAAGGTATAGTGCTGTTAGTAGACATTAAGCAAGTCCAAAAATGGGAACTGAAAAGGGGAAGCAAAGTGCCTCAGGGAGCTGTTCTAGTCTCATGATGCTAACTTGGCTCCAGATAGCACGTTAGGGAAGGTACACCAGCCTCAAGTTGGTCTTTCAGCCCAGTTCAGCTACCATATCCTCTACAGCAGTCTGGAGTGACTTCTGTGTTACACAGAAGGGAATTCTTTCACATTCTCTGAACCGTTACAGCAAGCAGTTTCGTTTAACAGTTAGTTTCTGTCTCTGTAGATTTGCCCCATCCTTGGCAGGCCAGGGCTGCAATGGAACAAATTCCTGGAATTACAGTGGAGAAAATACTGGAATATTTTGAAGGAGGTTATCTTGTGGTGGCAAAGGACTGCAGTTTATCAGTGCCCTATAATGAAGATCTACTTGAAATATTGCCTATGCAAAAGCACTGAAGCCCTGAGAAATGTAAAAAGCACGGGTCAGTGATTGAGACTTAGATGCTGAAAGAAATGAAATGTGAAACAGAATTTTTGAGGGTGGGGAGAAGTGTTAAAGTAACTGCATCTTGCTGAGCACTTTAGATTGGTCATATGACTTGTGTGTTCTGGTGTTTCATATAAATACCTGTTATAAAGCCAATCAGTTTGCCCTAAAATAAACCACGACTTGGCCCAGGGAAACATGCACACAACAATAGATATGAACAGAAATGTGCAGGCTTTCAGAAGGTGCCAAGGCAAACTTTCTTGCATACCATCAGATGAGTTAAGTAAGGGCAAAATGAACAAGAAAAATCATCATGAACCAAATTTATCTAAGTTTCTAAAATGGGCACAAAGCAGAAAATGAACTGCAAATCTCTAGCTTCTTTGGTATGCCTAATGTAAATGAGACATGCACTACCATTCTTTATGAATGTTGAAGTTGGATTTTTATTTTCAAGATTGGGGCAAATCTTAATGGAAACAAAACCTGAATTGGTATTAAACTATTAAATTTTAGGTGATAAACACTGTACAATAGGAAAACTTCCATCAGATTTACAACTCGTATTCAGATGTTTGGTTTAAAAGACTTGGTGGATGGTAGGCTAAGGACTGCCAATGGCAGGGGGGTTGGAACTTGATGATCTTTAAGGTCCCTTCCAACCCTAATCATTCTATGATTCTATGATTCTAGACTAGATTTCATTTTCAGGGCAAGAACACCTTGCCAGTACTCAAAACACTTGTCTTGAAAAGAATTACTGGGAGTAAAGGGACCAGAGCCAGCTATCTGAAACTGTCTCTCTTTCTAGCAGAGCTAGTGCGAGAGCTGTGTGCCACCGGGTGGAGAGAGGGAAACTGGAGGGCGGAGAGCACACAACCAGTTCTCCTCTGCCCAGGCTGTGTTGTTTCCCAAGTTTCTGCAGAGTGTCTTAAACCTTTGATATGTCAGGAGAATTGAGGAAACTCTTATATGAATGTTTCAGTTCCACTATGTGGAGCTAGTGGTGTCTGTAGCTGTGTGTGTTAAAGCCAACACAAAACATGATTTAGCAAAAGTGGGAAGTCCAAAGCAGAGCTTTGTATGTGCTGTCTCTGCTTTCTCAGTTTTGAAGGTTTTGTTATCTTCCCACAGCTAGACTCCTTGCTACAGAAGGGAGCCAAGCCCCTGCTGTGCTTCTGGTGTTCCTAAAACTAGATGCAATGGGTAACATCATCTATTTCCCTGTTGAAATTTGGACCAGACGAGAGAAGAACAGACTGCTCCCTGGGGGATTTTTGGGGTAGACACAAAATAAATCTTTCCTACTTCCGCATAGCAGACAAGGTAGGCCCACATATCATAACAGGACACAGCAGATGGTGGACAAAGATGCATGGGTGGATTTCAAATTGAGTTAAATAGGTCTGGATCATGTAGGAGTGCTGGTAAGGCTGGCTTTTCTGGAATTTGCTCGCGCAGGTCTACTCAGGTTTAAAAAGGAAAGTAAATCTTTGGTCACAGGTTACTTAAGGCACATCCACAGAGAATACCATCTTACAACTCAACCTGGTAGTCTCTTACAGACAGTAAGACATTCATAGGACAGTTTGAGTTGAAAGACTTTTAAAGATCATCTAGTTCTGCTCCCCCTGCCATGGGTGGGTTTGTCTTCTGCTAGACCAGGTTGCTCAAAGCCTCATCCAGCCTGACCTTGAACACTTTCAGGAGGGGGCATATTCAACTTCTGGGCAACCTGTTCCAGTGTCTCATCTCCCTCATAGTAAATAATTTTTTCCCTCTGTCTAAACTGAATGTACCCTCTTCTAGTATAAAATCCTTACCCCTTGTCCTACCACTACAGGTCCTGGATAAAAAGTCTCTCTCCGTCCTTGCTGCTACCCTTTCTGTGTCACCTCCTTTGGTGGAAACTAGAAATAGCAACCCTACAATTTCCAGGTACTACGGTGCAGTAATTTCTCAAAGTATTTCCAAGTCCTCTAGCCTCAACTCTGAAGTGCTGGAGTCTGTGTTAGGCATGGTGTCATTAAAAGATGCCTCCAAATACGCTTTCTCTTAGCATGGGTATGCAAAGGGAGGTAAACAGGTTAATGGCCTAGCTTCTAATGGGGTAGTGTCTCACAAGCAATGTCACTGAACATGGATAGATTATTTTGTGAAAGGTAAGTCTTGAGTTTTCCAAGCAGGTGAGAGTGGGAAGCAGAAACAGAAGAGGCAAGCTAGTCTTTCTGCTTGCAGTCATGCTGTCAGACAGTTTTTCCAAGAAACACATGTGCTTTGTGGTAGGTGAATTGTGATCTTTATATGCAAGTATGTGGGTGCAGTTCCAGACTGGTTCTAACCCAACTTCAGCATCCTTAGCAGGTGCTGAAGGGGCTGGGAATGGTCATCCAGAATGATGACTTGGACAAGAACATTGGAAAACAAAATTTTGGTGCTAGAATAAGGAAGGTGGTAGCTGGAGGCAAGCAGGAAACTAACAGTCTGCACATGCACTGGACTAAACCAATTAGGGAGCTGTCATCTGAAGTAAAGGCATTTTATTACTGCAGGAACAAATCTGGTAAGAAGATGGGCTCCTCTTTGTGGGTGGATGTTGCAGAAACTCACAGAAACTAAGTTGGACCTGGTAATAAACAGGACTCACTTGTAACAAACTGATAATGAATTTAAACTTATCTTTAACCAGAATTGTTTTAAGACTCCAGTAACACTGAAAATTCACAGGTACGAAAGGTCACTTAAAAATCAATATTTACACAACTGACTCCAGAATTGTTGAGCTTTAGAACGACACCCCATAATGCACAATCCCTTGCCAATAAGGCAAGGGGTCTCAACCTTGGGGAGTTACCTTGGGCAGCATCCGAACCCAAGGGGAGAGTCCCTGACTGCAGGCCTACTGCTCCAAGCAGGACCAACTCAATTTGCCCTCTGGCAGGATCCTGTTTATGCCCTGGTTGAATCTGATCTGTGGTCAAACAAGGTCCCCTTGGCCCTCCTTGCGGATCCCATCTTCCAGCAACAGTATAGATGACACTATTCACAGTAAAGGCATGAAAAGAAACAAAGGGGAGGAAAGAAAGGGTGTGAAAAGCCCTGGTCTTTGTCAGGGTGGGTGTACCTGCCACAGTGGGGCTCAAATAGCATCTGCCACTCAGATGGCAATAACACAGAGAAAAATCTCTCCTTTATACATAAAAAAAGACTGAAGATTATTATACAAGCTCTAAAATGACCTGTCTGTGCTCCATTCCCCTACAGCAAATCATGATGGCCTCAAAAATCCCATTTTTTATGCTGCTCTTTGTTGGATATTGGGACAGTCTGTGAATCTGAATGTTCTACTTGCTGTAAATAGCAAGATTCAAGTCTGAGAACACGAATCCTGTCTGTACATGGGGGCACCCATAAGAGGATAGAACAATGGCTTGGTTTTTAGAATTTCTCTCATGGCCTTCATGCTTGGGTAGAGTCCCTCTGAAATGGCTTAGGCACTGTAATGCTCCTAGCCTTTAGATTATTTTCAGACGTTAACACAATTGGATGCCTCATCTGCTTCTACTCTGAGAGTACTCAAACTGGAAAACTTAAGCACACAGCAAGGAGTTGGGGTAAATGGATTTCAGTGGATTTTATTCTGTTTTAGATGTCAGATTGTGATCTATAGTAGAACAGAAAAGACTGAAGAAAAATAAATTATCAGACTTAGGTGATGCAGAACAGGAATTAACTGAGGAGGGGAGGAAGACGGCAGGAAGGAAAAAAAATTGCCTCCTCTTTTGGAGAACTTCACAAAACCTGACTTTTTGTATACAGAGATTGTAAACATAAAGCTCAACTGAAGTCAAATGCAGGTCACACTTCCAGAACCATCAACAATTTCAGTTTAGGCTGTGGTACTGCAGAAAAGGAATAATTCAGGGGTTCAGAAGCAGGTGTCTCTATACTGAACTCAGAATATCTCTGTAAATATTAAGAAAGTTTATACCACTGCCTTCAGAAATATCATCACAGCACATTGCTTTTTGGTTACTGTTATATTCTTAGCCTTGCAGTCTTCCTGAATATAATTATGAACTCTGGATCTTATTTTTGACTGGTTCTATGAAATAGTTCCTTAGGGACATCTGACCAAGACATACTAATCATGTGCCTAAGCAGCTGGTTACAAAACTTGTTCTACAATGTACTATAATTGACTGTCTGCATGAATACACCACAAGCAGATCCCAGTAGCTTCCAGATATGGGTAAATGTTAGAAAAAAAACTAATTCAGCAGTCAGTTTCAGGTAAGTTTGGATGCAAAATACAAAATACACAGGTGTTTTAACAGACCAATTGTCAAGCTAGCTCTGGTAAGTGATCAAAATCCTGTTATCTAAAGACAAAAAGGGAAGAGTTGTTCTCATGCTGAGGTATTTTGGGCGTTAAACTCTGAACTTCTACATACATCATCTTCCTGGGCTTCACAAGAACATCAATTCAGTTACAACCCAATCTTGTGTGTGATCCTGGGCAGCCTGGTGACAGCCCTGTCTTATCTGATGTGGAGCACAGGACCTCAATCAGTGTTACACATTTTTTTGGTAGCCTTGAAAGGAGAAAGTGGGACAGATGTGTCTCGTATCATGAAGAATCCTCTTACCTTTTCCCCAGCAGATGTAATTGTTGCTGCTCTTTATGTAAGCACCTTATGGGCTTTGACACCTTTAGTCTATTTGCACAGTGACATTAGCAGTTTGGCTCATAAACTGCTATACAAAGTACGTTACTGTGCGCCCTCTTCCAAGAGGGCATGTGACATGTAATTTAAAAAGTGTAACCAGCAGGGTTGTCTTACCAGGCCAGGGGAAAGGGAAACAAAGTTGGAATAAATCACTGGGACGTAACTCCTAGGGTCCTGTGTTGCTTACCAGAGAACACATGGTCAGGGCTGATGGAAACTGAGGTTTGCCTTGCCTCTGCAGACAGAAAGACCAGGCCCTGCTGGCAAGGTGTGTGCTCATTCTGTAATTTTATTATGGAATTATGGAAGCTCTGACACACTTTTCTGTTACAGGGAAATAGAGCATGAAGACATAAGATGCTCATAATCACTTGTAGAAAAAGGCAACTGAGCAAATGTAACCACAAAGATTATGAAGCAGTGCCCCGAGGGAGAGCTGATATCAGTTATTGTTTGTGGAATTGCTGTGCTTCTTCCCTGTTTGAGCCAAGTCCAGATCAGTCTCTTCATCCAGCCACAATCCTTCCCATGGTCAATTTATTAACTTGAATTTCTTAAGAGTTACTGGAATAAAGGACCTTTCTGTTTACCCAGACCCCAGGTTGAGGACTGGGTCTGCCGTGCTGTGAGTGCAATGGAAGTACAGTGCTGGGTTAGAGGGGGTAGTTGATGGCTCTTGCAGGCCATGGGTTGGGTAGGTTCTAGGGAACTGATACAGGATAAAAGATCATCATATAAGGCATTGCCCTACAAAGGAGAGTGTCCAGAAAGATTTTTAAATTGCTTTTAATTTCCTTCACATGTTTTTTATGAATGTTAATTCTTCACGTTTCTGTTCTCAAAGAAGAAAAGTCACATGGATTTCTGATGCTTCATCTGATTTTATTTTAAGATACAGCTGTGCACAGATAACAGAATATACTCCCTGACATTGAAATGTGACTGGGAAAGAATTAAAATTAGCAGGTACTGAGGATGCCTAAAAATGTTGGCAGAAGGCAGAGAAACCAAGGGAGTATTTTGTGAGTAGACATTCAGTTTTATTATGTGTTGGGTTTTATGAGTAGATGTCACTCAACAGCTGCATTTTCAGTGTTTTTGAATTTGTGTGAGAGAACCTTAAAGCAACAAAAAGAACCCCCAATGTCCTCCAAATCCACAATCCTTCTGTTAGCCCACCCACCCACGGACTGGACATTCTTTTGAGTGATTATCTTTCTCCACTACTTTATAAGTACAGGTCTCACTGTTGAAAATGCTTACACACTTCTCTTCATCGTAGTCAACTGGTGTTACAAAGCTGTCATTGGGAAAAGAATGACAAAGAGGTGATGAGACCAGGAAGTAAACAGCTTCCATTTCAGTTGATATCTGCACTTTCAATATCAAGTGGCTACACTGAGGAGGTGTTCAGGAACAGAAAAGGGAGCTCCCACAAAGTTCCCAGCTCAAAAGTTACTTAGCCTGCTGCTTAACTAGGATTAAGGGAGAGTTGCTTACTGATCTGATTTACACTCAAGGGATGTTTGTTGTGTTTATTTGCTACTCAGATACCATTGATTTTTCTTTTCAGCCACAATATGGAACAAGAATTGCATGAGTGGTTGGGTGTCACTGTAGCAAAAATTACGGGCAGGCCAATGTATCTTGAGCTGCTTCTCACAGAAAAGGGGGGCTATGTGTGGCTTTGGGAAGGTCTGGATTGGGAGCAGTAGAAAATTGCCAGTTAACTACTTATTATCTTTTGAATCAGTATTTAGCCTAAAATTTTAGCCCCAAGAAGAAATAAGTCTCTTTTTTGATCAAGAGTAATCTTTTAGACATATTTGTCAGAGGAACTTCTTGCATGCCTGGTAATGACGGTCTTGGGTTAATGCATAACTCTGTGATATGGAGTGAGAGAAGGGTCACAGCTGTTTCTCAGGGACCCTGTGTGAAGGGAAGTGCTTTGTGCTGTGTCACGGCAGTGGAGGAAAACACCCACTGCTGTTCTGAACTCACCTGGAGCAGCAGCTGATTCCGCTCCTGTCACAGGAGCAATCACTGCAGTCTGTAGTCCTCCAGCTGGAACCAAATTCATGCAGCTCTCCATTGGAGTCACTGCAGCCTGAAAATGTAGTATGCAAGCAGCCTTCAGTGTCAGACATACTGCAATGCCATTGCTTGTTACTTTAATATCCCTACCTAGGGTCCCCAACAGAGCAGAACTGCTACTATTCTAACACACAGAGAAGGATATCCAGGTCCCTCTGTTCTTGGCAGCAGCAGGTTTCCTGGAGTAGCTCATCTTTAAAATCATTCTGAAACAGGTTTGTGCCTAGTTGTCTTTCCACTAGGTTCTCTGATTCCTATACTTAAAGATGAGCTACTCCAGGAAACCTGATGCTGCCAAGAGCCATAGGAAACAGAGGGCTGGAGCACCTCCCCTATGAGGACAGGCTGAGAGTTGGGGTTGTTCAGCCTGGAGAAGAGAAGGCTCCTCTGGGGAGACCTTCTAGCAGCTCTCAAGTACTTAAAGGGGGCTTGTAAAAAAGATGGGGACAAAGTTTTAGCAGGACATGTTGCAATAGGACAAGGGGCAATGATTTTAAACTGAAAGAGTTTAGATTTAGACTAGATAAAGATAATTTGTTTCACAGTGAGGGTGGTGAAATACTGGAACTGGTTGCCTGGAGAGGCGGTAGATGCCCCATCCCTGGACATATTCTAGGTCAGGCTGGATGGGGCTCTGAACAACCTGGTCTAGTTGAAGATGGCCCAGCTCACTGCAGGGGGAATTGGACTAGATGACCTTTAAAGGTACCCTCAAACTATTCTATGATGCTATGAACAGACTTCCTAAATGAGTGATCTGGGAAGCAAGATTTTAGGAGGACAGGACAAGACAAGACAGACTGGATGATTTTGGTGTTCTAGGTTGCATCTTTGCCTCTAAATATGTTCTGTTTCTTTGGCAATGCTAACTCATTTTTCTATTAGGAGCACTAGCTTTCCCAGAAAAAGCTTTGTTTTGGGGAACCTGGTTTATTTTGCATACTGGTACACATAAGCTCTTCTTGTGTCCAAATAATTGCACTTTTTAGCAGTTACTTTTCACTCATCTGCAGACTAATACTATCTGTTCAGGAAAAGCAGTCCCAGACTCAAGAGGAACAGCCATTCTGTTCTTGAGACGTTTTCTTGGGATAGGGAAACAAGTAATCAGTAAACCAACCAGTGTGCTGAACATTTGCAAATCTGTTTCCTGCTTTATGCTGACCACACATACACATAAAGAAGTCCTTCTCTTTCCTTCTCTGTATTTCTAAATATGCTGCCGTGGTGAAAACCTGAATTGTTACTTCACGCAGATTTATAAACTATATCCCTGCTACTTCCCTGGACAAAATTATTTTGTGATTTGGCCTGTGTGATGGTCCTCAGACAAACTCTTTTTTTTTTTAACATATTATAAATTCCCTGCTCTCCATATTGCACACCAGGCCCTGCCCTAGTTCCTTGTGGTTTCTCTCCAATGCTTCCACTTATTTCTAAATTGCGATAAGTTCCACTGAATGGACAAATCAAATCAGGCAGTGCTTGTGGTGATGTCTGTCAAGTTAAAGATAGTTGACTTCTTACCTACAATCTCACCACCAGACAATCCTGGCTTCAATGGCTCTGAGAAGCAAGCAGCATTGGACAGTGTCACACCAATGGCAAGAACAAGAAGGTAGACCAAGATGGTTTTCTGAACAAGAAAGCAGAATTAACATGAATACTTAAGTAATTATTAAGATGTCTTGATGATAAATACTATAATTAGAATCAGGAAAATGCATTGTGGTTTAAGATCAAAATCCATTATCTTTTGCAGTTCAGACACTTTAAGGAACAGTTGGGAACACTAAGCTGTTTAGAAGGAGCAGAGGCAGAGCATCATTTGGAAGGGGAAAAAAGTTTGTGTTTCCAAGCTGTTAAAATCTATTATTGCTTAATACAGGACTGATAGACTCAGATACTGTTTGTGAAAGGAGTGTGTTCTACTCATTTCCTCTCCTCACTCATTTTTCTTGTCATTATTTTCTTCACAGGATTGGTCACCAACTGTCTCTGCCACTAACTTCACTTGTTGTAAAAACCTATTCACTGGAGTCTGAAGAAGCCACTGGATGTTTCACCCTAATATTGAAGGATTAGGAATAAGATGAGGAATTTCAGCTGAAGTTGAATCCTCAAGATTTGGCCCTGCTTTGAGCAGAATGTTAGACCAAATGGCCTGAAGGTGTCCCTTCCAAACTAGATCATTCTATATTTTATGACCTTTGTCAGCAGCTTTTTTCCTGAAAGTTGAGCTTAAATTCCTCAGCAAGCCCCTTATCCTTCAGCATTAGTTTGAAGTGTTTGAAGGGCTTTCACTGGGGATAAGAAGGAAATAAAAGCAAGAACTCTAGGGTGGAATTAGCAGTGGTTAATTTAAAATCTTGCTAAGAGAGGAAAGGTAGACCAGGAATAGCAATGACATATACACATACACTTATATTGCATTTATATGTGGGTTTTTCAGACAGAGTAGAACCTGTGACTTAACAGGTGACTTAAAAAAAGTAATATCTGAGAGATGGGAGGAGGAAAAACTAGCATTTAATTTTACAGAGGAGAGGTTAAAACACACCGAACTGCAACAGAGCTGCAAATTAGTAAAGAATCAAGTTAACATGTTTGAGTTTAACTAAATGTTCAGAGATTATCCAGACTTTTCCCAAAAATGAAGGCCAGTTCTAGGTTGAGACACAACACAGATGCTTTCTGACAGAAAAGAGATTACCTCCAAACATTACAGGTAAGTGAAAACAGGCTATAATAATAATTAAACAAAACTTAACTGGAGTCCTATGAGACATCTCCTGCTATATATGTGCTGATATCTTTTAGCCAACGTTCTTGCTTGCCTGTGCCTATCTGTTGGACTTTAGCTCTGAAAGTACAGAATTTCTACTTTCTCCAAGTTGCTTAGAACTCTCAGTACCGTATCTAACAGAACTTCCTTTAAAATCTATAGCAAAATACCATGGTCTTTTACAGCATAAGATGTAAGGACTCACCATTCTTGCAGAATTAGTTATGAGGCTTCCAGTAAGGAAACAACCCGTAAGTTTATCTTCTCAGAGAACTTATATAGAGAGGGAATTTATGATACTAGCCCCTGAGCAAACTGAACATGTGTGAATAACTCCAATGAGGTTCCTGCAAAATGACCTCATGGGCTGCACAGTCTTAAAATAAGCTAATTATATACAGGAAGGTATGGTTCTGAAAGGCAGTGAAGAAATAGGTGTGGCTTTTGCCACACCAGATCTGGAAGGCAGTTACCAGACATACTTCAAAAGGAATTTTGAGTCTGTGAGGAATATTTAGCAATTGCCCTGAGAAACCCCTTAGAGACATTGTGGCTGTCACAACAAAATTTGCATGCTTAGTTTGAAACATCTAGGTTTTAAAAAAAGAGGAACTTTGACCAACCATTCAGCTTGGTCATTAGCTGAAGATGAAAGAAGGCTCTTGTGGAAAAGGAGTGGTGGTTGGAAGGATTAGATGTAAAGCAGGGTATCTGTGGAGAGTGGCTGGAACCTCTAGGCCCTTAGAAAGGGATCCTAGATAACCATTTTCTTTCTTGTTGAATTTTCCATCATGTAGAAGACCCATATGCTCAGGTCCTCTGTGAGTGGGGGGAAAAATAGGCATCATGTATTTTCTTCCTTTATCCTTGTAGCCAGGGAGAAATGCTCCCTTATTTTTGCAGAGGTTGTACATGTCAGGGACAGACATGCTTTCCAAATGCTTAGAACAGTAATTTGACGGCAAAGGAGTCAAGAGCAGTCCACTTTTGCTTAGCTTTGATCTAGTCAGTTCAAATCTGCAAACTGTACAGCCCTGGTAGGGGAACAAGTCATCCCCTTATTATCAGGGCTACACAGTTTGCAATACTTTATCTAACTGCTCTGGCTTTCTAACTGTGTTGCCTTATTGTGTTGGTTTGAGAGTTGAGGTTGAACTCCAAGCTGGGATAGCTACTCCATGTCCTCTACCCAAACTCTGGAGTTGAGAGCTAGCTCAGGAGGTCAGTATGAGAAAGCCAGCATTATTGCAATGCATGTCACAGTGAGACCACCCCTCACAGGGACAGACTTGTCTGGCTCTCAACTCGGAAGGCTGGGTAAATAATTTTTTATTCAATTACCAGTTCTTCAGGATGGCAAAGAAGAGCTCAAGTGCTTGCAGGTATTCATAGGCTTGATTAAAGCTGCCTACAATCAGTCTATCAGTAATAAGTTAGATTTGGCAATGCTGATGCTCTTGGCTCCTGATCACTGGTAAACCAACAGAACATGTCAGCCTGTGAGTGTGGGCACTGACATCAACAAAATCCCAATGTCCCCTTTTCAAACAAGCAGTGGTTGCCCAGCTGTTCCCATTGCAGGACCCTTCCTGTCTTCTAGGAGCAAGCCATACCAGATATGGAGAGAAGTTCTTCCAAACAATTTGCTTTGGAACGCAGCAGGGAGCAACCTAATCCTGGGCAGTGCCTAGGGACAGTGGAGAAGCTCTTTGTGTGATCTGTGAACTTGGATGATTCTAACAACATGCTGTGGTGCTGAAACCACTCAAAACAGCAAAATCTATGTAGACAGTCCATTCATATATTAATTACTGAGGTCACTTGTGGCCCATATTACGTTGTGTTTCTTCACATTCGTTGTTTACAGGATGACAGGTGCCTTGCTTGTGTGGAGAACAGGTATCTCCAATGGATATTGCTCTGTTGAAGTCTCATGTTGTCTTCCCAGGCAGTTTATTTCTTACTAGAAACATTCTAAGAATGTCAGTAGACTGCCCAGTTCTGTGCCCTCTTTCCACTTAAGCTGATGAACAGAGTATCCTGTTTCTCGCTAAAGCAGGGGAAAATCTTGGGGACCTTCTTGAAGATTTACCTTACTAATTTACTTAGTCATTCTTCAGATAGAATTTCTGGTTACATCTCACTGATGACCACAGAGATTATAAGAGTAACGTGAGATTGTCAGCTGTGTTTTTTATGTATCTGTCACTGCTAGGCAACCGAAGAGAAATATATCATGATTTCAGAGCAGTACTGTTATTTAAAAAAAAAACCAACAAATTACTTGATATCTCTGAAAAGTATTACTCTATAAACAACTTAGAGCTAGAAGAGATGCACTAGAATGAAAGCACTCCAGGAATCTTGTTTCTTAACCCAGTGTTTCAGTATGACTCTCACATCCTTGAGAGGGATCCGCTTTCTGCAGGAGAGAGTAAGTGCAGGTCTCCTTATGGAAGATAAGTTCACGTATCCAGTCGTTCAAACCAGTAGGTTGACTGGTACTGCCATTGAGAGGGGAAAGGAAGAGGAAGCACGAGGCATGTCAGTTCACAGATCATAAGTAAACATATTTTTACAAATAAATTTGTCTTGACCTTAAACTGACAATGCTATGTGTCATGTACATTGGGTTTACAATTGTTAAACAAAGTCTGCCACATTTGCATGTGAGAAAGGACAATCGTTTTTAGGAAAAGTACAAGCAAACAGCACTAAAATATACAGTGCACTGTTGACACAAATATTGTAAATGTGGCAGAAGGAAGTTTTATCTTGGTGGGAACATTTTTGTTAGCTCTGAGGCTCATATACTGACAAACCTCAAAACCTATGTCCTCACATGTCTCCTGGTATAGGGATTAGCAAAGAATTGCATTCATTTTACACGCAAGAGGCACAGATAGTGTAGGTGACTTCTCCCAGGTAACGTGACAGCAGAAATTTGAATTGAGGTCTCAATTCAAGCTGGGAGGCCCAAGCTGGAGACAACAATCTCATTTCACCCTTGTCTCGTTCTGTATGTAGCAGAGTCCCCATCTGTGGGCCAAATTTCAGTTTTAATTCAATGCAACTTCAGTTGGATGAGAAATTCTTCTCTTCCCCTCTTCCCTCCCCCCCAATCCAAAGAATCCCAGCAGCCAAGATATCCCATATCACAAGACGTTGGGATTCTTTTCTCTTTTTTTTTCTCTGCTGTTTTCCACTGTAATGTATAAAATCTTCCTCGCAGTTCATGTTCTGCATCCTTCCAGTCTCTTCCTAATGGGCAGCAACTAGAACAGAACAACATCAAGAGGGCTGTTGTGGCTCTTATCTCTGGCAGATTTCACCAGAATTGCACCTGGGCTGTTTATTTCATAATAACAGTATGCATTGTGTAGTGATGTCAAGAAGGAAGCCAAAGAAACACTGCTGTTAAAAACGCCACAATGTCTGGGTCTAACTCTTGAAAGTATTTTAACATTTACTGAGAGCATACTTGTGCTAGAAGAATTGCTATCCCCATCTCTGAGAAAGCAAACAGGAATCACAGCACCTGAAAAGGTTGAACATTTAACAGACTTATCGCATTTTTTTTCATAAAATGACAGCTAATATTTTTATTTTTACTCTTCCTTCAAATGTGAAATAAGTTGCAGTTCAAACACATGTATGGTATTGCCATGGCTCTCTGATCACATACATGTCAACAGATTGACTCCAAATTCTATGAAATCTTAAGAAGCTGAAATCTACACTTAGGATAACAACATGTTGTTTCTAAGGGGCTCTTGCACAGCCTGTCTGGTGTTTCCTGCTAGAGTGAACATAAAAAGGGCAAAAAGTTATTCTTCAGTGTCTTACCAAGCAAATAAAACACAAAAATATTTCAGGTTTGGAAAGGTTCTGTTGGGATTTCTGAGGAAGTTACTGAAACACGACTAGTAATCAACAAGCAGTTTCACTGCTGTAAAGGACGGAAAACTGAACTGGTACCTCTCTATGTTTCTGCCCTACATATTTCCCTCATCTTTGGTGGTATGCAAATAAAAAAAAGATTCAAAACAGAAGGTGAGGGCTATATCATCATGCTTTCCTGCAGCTGGATCATCTCATGAGTGAAAAAAAACCAAACTTACCTGCAGCAATGCTGTTAAGTATCGTCCCGCTCAGACAGGTTTTCTGGTTTATAGCAAGAGAGATCCAAGATTCCTGAGTTTCATTGATAAAATTGTTTTATTTAGGGAAAAAAATGATTTTAGTAGTGCCAGCTACTCTGGCAATTGAAAATCCAATACATCTGGAGGTAATTTCTGGGTCTCAGTGAAACCACACTATTCTCTGGAGCTTCTAGGTCAGTTGTCTGTATAATTCCTTGGCCTGCTAAACTCACCAGAATTAATTTTCTTGCTTCTCTGCCACAAGCTCTTGTTTGTGCTGGGCTATTCAGATTTTGCTTCAAGGGCATGTGGTGGAGGAGGTACCCTTGTAGTGGAAGATGGACTTCCCCACCCACAGATAACTCTGGAAGGATGTGTTAATAACACTGGTCAAATGTGCTGGTTCTTCCCAGTCCAATAACCTTAAAGAATATATTAAGCATGAGATCTAAAGCCTGTGCCACATTTCTTGTTTCAGTCGCTCATGCTTTTCCTGGTGCTGTTAGCAAATCAGAAATCTTGCAGTGAGAAAGTCATCTTCATCTGTAAGAAAATTGGCACCTAGATTCTACATAAATTCTTGGGACCCCAAGATGTAAGAAGGCTCCAAATTATATATAAATAAAAGTCTAAATAAGGTAACAAGTAGAATGGAATTCCACTTAATTTAAAAGTGAACTAAGTATCTGCAAATAATTTAAAATACGAAGGCTTTTTTTTTTAAATAAGGTATTTTTGCTTGGTCTGCTGTGTGTAGCAGATTTAGGATATTACTAATTGCTAGGTGGGAGATCTGGTTTTGAAGCCCATCACTGGCTTGACTTCTCTCCCCAGGGAATGTGGGGAATTTTCTGAAGAGACAGAAGGCATCTGCCTTCTATTCTGCTGCCATGAGGAAGCTGATCTAGATGTCTTTTTCAGTATGGACAAGAACCACTAATGCAGTGTAGTGTGTGCAGACTTTCCAGGAGCAGTCCCTGGAAGAGGACACCTGGCAGCAGGTCAGAGTGGGCAATGGATGGAAAGAGTCACTGCTGTTGGATGATAACACTGCTGAAAAGAAAAAAAAAAAAAAAAAGGGGGCGGGGGGAGAGAAAAAGGATTATAATCTTCCATCTTCACTGTTTTTTCAGAGGTGTGTGCCCAGAGTAGGAGCCATTGTACTGCATGTCCCAAGCAGTGCATCCCTTCCAAATTGTAATGGATTTTGACACCTGGTGGGCTAAAATATCTGCTCTGACCCTTGGCTAGAACAGAACCTGTAAAGTGTGAAAGTGGCTTGTGCCTGGGTACAGGTGCACAGCATGTCAGAGTAGCGAGACGAATGCATTCCTTTCTCAAAGAAGGTGACATAGCCTTGTGTTATTACATAAAAAAGAACCATTGTTATGAAGTACTTTTGTCTGTTTCATCTGGATTTATTGTATTCAAAAAAGTTCGGTGATACCAATGCAAGTAATGACAGAAATCAGACAGGGTATCCTCACATACTGAATCAGAACAATTAGGAGATCAGAAGTGAGCTACTGAAGTACTCTCTTTTACAGCATCTCCCATGTCTTTGAGCTTCTCTGTGATGGCAAAACATCTGTAAGAAGGGGAGGAATTCCACAGCGAAGAGAGGTTCAGAGCAGGCCGGCTGTTAGCCCACACGAGAATAGACAAAGCATTCCTTTGTGGGGTCACTCTTGTCCACCACGTCATAGTCACAGCTTTTCTTGTTGAAAACGACTTTACACTTCTCTTTGTCATAACCAATAGGAGTATGAAAGCTGTCATTGGCAAGCAGAAAGCATATGTTAGATCAAGAGCAACAAAAGATTCAATGGTTCAGTGATTATAGCTTGGACTAATGCTGAGTGAGATATCTCTGAAACTACAAATAAGACCAGCCTAGCTAGCTCAAGTGCCACGCAGCTATAGCTTCAAGGGCCTCAAATGATGCCTCGCCACAGTGTGGCATGAGCATGGTTGTCATGGGTTAAGCAGAAGAGAGTTAATTTTTTTTCCTTCTCTTCATAAATAGTTAGCAAGAAGCTATGTTTTGGATTCCTGCTCAGGAGAAAGCTGATAAGGAACGTTTATAGTTATTGCTAGAATACTTTCAAGGACAAATACATTCAGCCTCTCTCCTCTCCACAGACAGAGCGGGGAGGGGGGGGGAGAGATAGTCCGGCTTCTAGCTTGGGATTTGCTTTTAGGTTAAGACTGAGAAGCAGACTGGCCAATTATTCCATCTTATGCACGTCATACCCAGTATATAGGTGAGGACCCTTCTGGGAGATCTCTCTCGTTTACTTTCCTTGGGCTCCGGATCATCTCACTTTGGGCACCTGCATTCGCTCTCCCAAGGCCTTTCCCCACCCACAGACGCCAGTAGCTCTAGGAGCCTGGGACGCTCATTATCTCCGTTCCGTGAGTTTCGGGATCCTCCTTCTCTAGGGGGATCATTAGCTGTTTTTTTTCCCCCGATTCGGTCAGCTCTCGGCCTGGGACACTTGAGCTGTTACCTCCGTTCCATGAGTGCCTCCAGGAGCGGTTCACACACATCCCCCCCCTTTTTGGGGGAATCGTGAGTGCGGTTTCTGGGGATTGTTAGCCGGCAACAAGCTGAGCCTTTGGGTGGGGGCAATATCATTTTGTAACACCTATTCCCTCCTTCCTCCGGGGTCACTGGCCGGGAGCAGGCGGAGCTTTTGGTCATCAGGTGGGGAGGGGCAGTATCATTGTGTATCACATTGCATATTTGTATATGCAATGTCATATTTCCAGTATTATTGTAGTTTAGTTATTAAATTGTCCTTATCTCAACCCACGAGTCCTCTTTGCCGTTTACCTCTTTAATTCTCTTCCCTATCAATGGGTGGGTGCAGGGACTGTGTGAGCGGGTGTGTGTGGTTTGGCCCCCAGCCAAGGGCCAAGCCTCCACAGTGGTCTTGGCATATTTTATTACTTTTCCATTATTTTTTTTCGTTGTCGACAGTTTGCTTAGAATGTGATAGCTTTTCCCTGATAGATGGAGTGTCATCTGAGTAAAGGTCATGATCATAATCAAGCCATTCTGGCTATTTGAGAAGGTTGGATAAGAGGAAAAGAGGATGTTGGAGACAGATACTTCAGATCAAGAGCCTTGTCTCTGGGGTCTAGGAGAAAGCACCTCTGGAAAGGGATTCAGATAATAATAAGCCCTTCAGAGGAGCTTCACTTAAGTTCCTTGTGGAACAAATTCCTTCCTACCCTCACTTTCCCTGCAAAGGAAAGACTTAACTGCAGTGTGAAAAGGGTTCACAAATTCCTCAAAATTAAAGGCAAACACCAGCTGGATGTGTCTGGAAGGGCCTGTGTCCACTCCCAGTCAGCAGAAAGTGAGCTAAGGCAAAAACAGCCAAGGATCCAAATGATCAATAGCTATATGTGGCTTGCCCCATCTCTGTGACATGGGTGAGGAAAGACTCTCTTGTGCCCTTAGAAACTCATTTATCCCCAGAAAATGGAAAGCTGTGGTCTTCCTATGGGCAATGATGCTACCAAGAATTTCAAACTTACAGGGAGCAGCAACGCATTGCATCTTGGCTGCAGCTGCATCTGAAGCAATCTACTGTCCTCGCAATCTCTCCAAAGGGGTATAGTTTTTCATTCAAGATACAGCCTGAATAAGACAGCAGCAAAACAAAACACATTATTTAAGGCTCCACATAAAGGCTGAAAAGTTTAAAAATTATTTCAAGTTTTCTGAAAGTGTCTTTCCTGTCAATAGTAAAGTAGAAGTCATTTTGTTCTCTGGAGTATTACCTGGACTATTTTAAGAGCCTGAACTTGTTTCTTCTTCACTTGTTAGAGACAGTTTCAGTATGACAGATCTGGGATGAAAGTGAGCAAACAAACAGCCAGGTCTGCCACCTGGCACCTGACTTATTCAGAACTACTCTCAATGCCTGCATCAGCTCCATGTGCTGGAATCACAATAGCAACCCACCACCAACAGCAATAATATCACTGCAACCACACCGAGTCCAGAGAAAGACACTGTTTTTCCCTCTTTTGGCAGATCGGTGCTAGACCCTCCTATTCATGTCTTTCTGACATCTCCCTCCTCTCTTGTATTTTGAGCCCTTCCTGGTAGTTCCACATAGAGTCAAGCTACCACAGAACAATCAAGTGACAATACCTTCCCTGTTCTTACCTTTGTCGGCCTCACCTGGCCTGTTGATTTTAGTAAAGCAGTATGCATCACTCAGTGTCACTATGATGCTCATTGCAACAAGGAAAGACAGAAAGCTCTTCTGTAAAAGAGACACAGAGCTCATGGCATGAATTTAATTTCACTTTGATTATCTTTGTTTTCAAAAGTTACGTCACTGAACCTGAAGAAAAAATCAGGAATGGTCATCTGTGTAAATGAAAATGTTGGAAAAGCACACTCCAGATATTTCACTCCATTGATGACGTTTTCCTTTAGGTAGGAAGAGACAAAATTATATGACAGGAATATGTCAGCAGCATTGCTCCCTTCTGAAGTCCAATCTCTAGAAATCACAAGAAGCTTTGATAGTTATTATGTACTTGAAAGCCCTGTCAGACTCTTATTAGTGTTTAATTTATTGGTTTTGAGTCAGATTTAGCTATTTTTCTAGCAAATCGCCTTCTGTATAGCATCCCATTGCTTCCCTTTAGGGTACAGCAACTTTTTCTAAATTTGGCTGTGGAGTAGAGATGTCAAACCTAATTGTATTCCAATAAGTTTTTCTAAATAGGTGGCTGAGTAGAGAAGGGAAATTAGTGTCTTAGGGCAAAATTGCAGTGTTGTACACTCTCTTCAGCATTGTGTGACCCATATCATCAAACCATGCACACACAGGTCTGGATGTGTCAGAGTATACCCCTCCTCTCGTCTGCTGGTGGCAATAGCTTTTGCCTGGTGGTGGCAACAGCTAAATATCTGTAACAACTCTTCAGAGATGTCTGCTGGGACCTGCTGAACAACCAGGACTACTTTGAAAAAGCCTGCATAACTTTGTAATGGTGGTTCTACTGGGGTAGAGGGACTGGAAAAGCATGAGAGAGGACAGGGTTATTTTGATGGGATTCTCAAGCTGAATAACTTAAGGCAAAAGTTTAGGAATGCCCAGAGACTGAGAATCAACGGAAGAAGTCATCTAGATTTTCATGATAGCACTTGCAGGTTAACATGAAGGGATCGTAAAATGAGTAGATACTTCCAAGTTACTGTTCTAAACTCCAGAGGCTGTTGCTACTTGAAACTGGCCTTTAAAATAACAGTGAGAGGCTTTGTTTTTAGGCAGCTTTGCTGTCTATGTTGGGTTACTTGAATCATGAATGTCAAAAGACACCAAAAGCTTCTGAACCTTAGGCAGATGGTGAGCCAGGGGGAATTTCCTCTGCTGTGGAAAAAAAAAACCCTTGCTATTTTAATCCCTGATGTAGTGCTTTTTTACAGGGCTGAGGGACATTTATGGTGTAGTGAAAGGGAGGAGGGGGTCTATAGAGTGGTCTGGGAAGGGTGCAATTCTTAATTTCCATAGCATTTCAGTGATTTGGAGTTCATGAGGCTTTGGGGTAGAACAGAGCCAGCTGCAATTGCTGAGCACCATAGCTAAAATGAAAAAGAAAGAAGTAGGACTGAAACTCTTGAACTAAGTCTAATTGCTTAGACTAATTGTCTAAGCAATTCCTGTTCTGTGAAGTTGTAGGATGTGATATTGCAGTTGGTCTCTGCTGAGGTTCCACATGCATTTGCCATGGATCTGCGGGGCTGTCTGTGCTGTGCATCTCTCAGAGGCTGTGTGAGCTCAGGGAATCATGGCTTTTCCACAGAGGATCTCAACATGCTTGGGATACTGCTTGCTGTATATTAGACATCCATCTTGAGTCTGAGGGTTGCTTTCCTACAAACCAGTTCAGGTGTTTGCAAGATCAGAGGCCAGTTCTACCAGAGGTCTATCACCCATGTCTTTACAGAAAAGACTAAAGTCCTTCTGCTGTGCCAGGCTGTCTTCTGTGAAGGTTTTATCCTTTGTCTGGTGCAACATTTGTCCTTATCTTGCTATTCCTAGAAATGTCAGTCAGATGAACTTGGGCCTGGTTCTTTCTCTTAAGACCAAAGTTCTGGACCTTCCACTGGATCTGAACAGAAACAGAAAGGGACGTCTGTGATGTCTAACTGCTGTCTGAACTGGCTATGCTGGAACAATCAAAGGATACATCAGCTAAGCAACAGGTAGTTAGCAGTAAAGGGTCCACTGAGCACAGAGGGTATCAAACACCTGAGAAAGCATTGCCAGTAACAGTATCCTTTATTAGAAATGACAGAGATTGTTACTCTTACACTGATGTCAAGGGCTCTTAGTTCAACACCAGAATTGTGTTGTTCAGGGCAGTCTGTGAGCAAGGCATTTCAAGGAATCTTGGCCACCAGCCATCTTGCAGAATAGAATCTTCCAAACTGGATTTAATGGCCTTTGAAAGTGGGTGAATTAATGTGGACTGAGATATCAGATAGTTTTGTTCAACTAAGTCTTGTCTGAGTATGGACAAGCCCTCAGGAAAAATTAGGCAGAGAAAAAAGTAGACAAAAAAATTCTCCTTTTATTTATCAATCTACATATATTACAGAAACTACTGCCTCTTCCGTAAAATTTATGCCATTCCTGAGGTTCTCATCAAAGGTAGTAACTGGTGTCTGTACCTTTGGGGATTACGTGAGCATAAATTAGAGAAAAAACTGAGCCATAGGGCTTTGTCTGTCTATCTTAGCATTACCTAACTGTTGATTCAGCATGTGCAAATACATTTGGAGGCTTGAAGAGCTGAAACAGGACACAACTTGATAGAGCAAAAGAGAAATGCAGACAAAATACACCATGTATTACACTTTTCATTATAAAGGGACTATATTTCAAACTGTATTTCACATCTATAGGTTTTAAAAGCATGGTCTTAAATGCTTACAATATTATGGATATTTTCACAAACATTTCTGGGAAAAAAAGGATAACAGTAATTGAAAAACCAAGAGAAATACGGGTACAGTTTCTTGCAAAGAATTGCAAAACAAAAAACAAAATTCACTGTAATCTTCACAAAGGTGTCTTACTTTCTTTGTATCTTGCAGTTCTTTTAATAGAATATATCCACATTTAAAAATGTGTAACTAGGTGATTCTCTTAAATGTCCTTCTTTTGCAGTTTTAAAGCAAATAGCTATCTGTATCCTCATTTTTACAAAAATATAAACCTTTGACTTACCATTGTGGAATACTTGGCTGCCAAAAGGCTCCAAGTCTGCTGAAGAACTCTGCAAGTGCTTTAAGTGGGATCTGAGTGGAATTATGGTGCCTTTATGTTGAGAAATTCAAGCCCAGGAAAAAAAAAAAAAGCTTACTCAACTCAAATGCAGTTATGTTGAAATGTCTGAAGAAATCACTGAAATTTTGCCAGCTGGCGAAGAGAAAATGTTTGACTCTGTAGAGCAGTGACCTGAACAAAAGGTTGAACCTGGAACTTTGTATTCCCTCAAAATGTTATGATTAGAAAAAAATGGCTTTCTGATGAAATACAAGTATTGGTAGCTAAACTGTAGGCAGTATTGTACGGTTAGGTGATTTTTAGCTGTAGCAGAAATGCATGCTGACCACTTCTGCTATCAGTGGGCCAGAATATGCTTAGAGTAGGGAACTGGGTGTTAATATCTTAGGGAGCTTTTGCAAGATCTTTGCATATTCACGTTTAACACTGCAGTGTGTGCTGTAGGATAAACAAAGGTACTTGGCTGTTACCAGTATTAAAACTTCTTAACATTCAGATCTTAGTCAAAGCTGGGTCACATTACAACATTTCTCTTTCTCCTCAACTTAAATAAGGATTTCCTCTCAAATCAAAAGCTTGCTGTTGCTCCTGTGGGACTGTTCATGCTTTGACCTGAGTAACTGTCATAGAGTAAATGATCAGTTTTATATGTGCAAAATACTTTCATAAGCAATGTTGAATTTCAGAGTGCTATTTAAATACCCTGCTTTCTCTTGCTCCTGCAGCTTCTTTTTGGACTGAAATAACAGACTGTGGCCCTACCTATGTTTCAAAAAGAAATGCTTTGTTACAGATGCCGGCAAGAAATTTAAAACTCATTCCTGTGGGAGATTTATCACCAGCTACAGGAAATTTGGTACATGACTTTAAGATTACATTTAGAAACTTCGAACAAACAAATCCAACAAAATTTGGCTACACTACAAGCTAAACAATTTTGGGCTTATTTTTTATTTTAGAGTAAATTAAGAACAGAGTTGTAAATTTTGAATTGTGGAATGGTGGCAAGAAAAGTTGTCATTTTTTTCCTATATACCATGTATTTCTGAGTAGTAATAACATTTAATTTGACTTTTGAATGTATTCAATCCAAAGAATTCAGTGGGAGCAAAAAAGAAAAGATTAAGTACATAATATGACATAATTCCACGACCTTCTTGGAGGAAATGCTGAAGTTGAAGTCTGTGCAAGTTTGATAGTCCTTTTTGTAAGAAACACATAATTCATGAAAAGTTACTAAGCATTCAGTTTTACAGACTATACACCTGAGGTTTTTTTTGTTGTTGTTCTGATATAATTACTACATGTTTTAAAACTTTCATTTCATGAAAATCATGTTTATGTCATTGATAAAATTCAATAAATTTCCTTTCTTATCCTTTGCTTCCAGCACACTAGATAATAGTACTTTATCATCAAAATCTTCCTCTTGTCTGTGCTTACGGAGTGCCAGGTCAGTTTATAACTTCTCTCAGGTGAGTACAGTGGTTTTGGTCTTCAGTTGTGTAGCACAGATTTCCTTTCATTCTTGTAACCCATTTCTGAACAGTCTCTAATGTGACAGTATCTCATTTCAAATCTGAGTATAGAACAAGGTATGAAAGCTTGTAAGTGTTGTGGAAATAACCCCAGATACCATGAAGGACATAATGCCCTTCCTGTGTATACATCCAGGGATCACATCTGCTCTCATAAGCACCATATTTTTCTAGATACAAAACTTTTGCTTTCCATCACTAAATTCTTCTCAGGGACACTGGTGTTAACATTGATTTTATGTTTTACAGAGTTTTAAAAATTCCTCTTCCTGTAAAATAAAAAAAAAATCTAAAGCATGGATTAGGCAAGCACAGTTTATTTCACCATCAAGATGACCAGACCTAATCATTATTTGTCACGCTAAGCATTGTTTGTAAACTCTATCAGCAACGTTTTTTTATTTTTCTCCCAGATCACTTGATACAACAGTTTCAAACAAGTAAAGAGAACCTATACACAATGCGCACCAGCCTATGGCTTGCACGAGTTTTACAGCATTCTCTTCCCTTCACTTACCATATCCAGGCTTTGCTATCCCCAGGTCACCCTGGTTTGACAGGAAAATTTATGCCAGTCCTTTTGTGGTTTTTGGTAGAGAGCTCAAAAGAAGACTGTTTCTGCTTTCAAAGCATTTGTTAGGCGGAACACCTTATTCTTCTGCCAGTGAGTTCTTGATAAAGATGCCGGAGCCCTGGCAGATGTGCTGCTGATTGTCTGCTGGCATGCTGACACTCCTCTGAGTGCCCTTGATCCCTCTGCCTTGGGATATGTAGATCTTGTTTTAAAAGAACTTAGTGTCTTCCTGAAGTCTTAGATCTGGCTACATCTCCAGTGAGTTTCTTTTTTAACACACTTTTTTTTCATGAGTGACTGCTTCCATAGCACTGCATTAATTTCTTTTTCACCAGTTGTCATATAACATGAGAGACAGAACTCCCTGACAAGCCCTCTCACGAAACATACATTGTCCCTGTGACCAGCTCTGCCATTTCTGATCATTTTCTATTGATATCTGGATTATGAAAACACACAGCATTTAAGTTCTGCCTTTTCTGAATGTAAGAATATAAAAAGAAGGAAACATTGTTAAGGTTTTGTTGGCAGGACAGCTGCTAGAGATTTTGTACTTAGACCTTTCCTAGTTTCCCAGTTGAATGCCACTAAACATATCTGGTCTCTTTCAGCTTCTCAGGAAAAAAGTTTTCTCTGAAGTGTTGGCACCTGGAGAAATCTCTGAAATGGTTATTGTGTTCAGCTACTATGGTATTATTTTCGTAATGGTTAGAAGTATTTTTCTAGGACCTTCTAAAAGGTGGGTTGATTTGAGGTGATGGAAAGGAAGGTGATGCTTTTTACCCTTGTCCTTTCCCCACAATCCTGTTTCACAACCCACCAGCAATTTGCAGCTCAAGGTAATCTCCTGTTACCACGCCATTTGTCAAGTGTGTTTTTAGAGCTGGAGAGAGAAAGAAAAGCTTCATTCCTGTGGTTTCACTTGCAGGCTATTTAAAAATCTTCTAGATAAATTGATATAACACCTAGCTGATTTTCTTCCTTTATTTTAAGCATAGTAAAATTAGTATTGATTTAGACGTAGCAATAGGCTTTAGTAGTAGTTTGGTAATAGTAATTTAAGTAAATTGCCTCTCAATTAAAGATAAACTGTTAGAGAGATATTCATTTTAAATGCAACTAAATATTTTTGCACTGGCTTGAACAAAGTAATTCAAATTTCTTACTGTTAAGGAACTCTGGAGTATGAGCAAGAGTTTAGACAATGTTCCTGGAGAAAAAGATCACATTATAATCTGCTAGACTAGATTTGCCACTTTCGTGGTCAGGAGAGGCCACTTCTGTGCATCAGGATTTTCAGTAGCAGTCCATCAGCAGCAATTAAAGTCATGATCCTTTAATAGCTTTAGAGGCAACATTACACCTATGGGAGTGACTCCTCGGAGCACAAATAAGTACACATGGGACCTAGCAAGAATTCTTTGGTATGCCTCTAGAACTGCCCTGCAGCTTTATTCCCTTTGTAGCTACCTTCAGCTATTCATCCAAGGATGTATCATTCTGATGCATCCAGTTTCACATAAAAGGAATATGCTTTTCCTTCCCTTTCAGATATAGAGTTCTAGAGGTAAGTGATGCCATCTGGAGGGACCCTCACACGCTAAAGAGGTGAGCCCGTGCAAACCTCATGAAGTTCAACAAGGCCAAGTGCATGGTCCTGCATCTGGATTGGGGCAATCCCAAACATGGGTGCAGGCTGGGCAGGGAGTGGATTGAGAGAAGCGCTGAAGAGAAGGACTTAGGGATATTTGTGGATGAAAAACTGAATACGACCTAGCACGAGAGATGGGGAGGCACTCTTTATCAGGGAGTGTAGTGAGAGAACAAGGGGTAATGGGTATAAGCTAAAAGAGGGTAAATTTAGATTAGACATTAGGAAGAAATTTTTCATTATGAGGGTGGTGAGACACTGGAACAGGTTGCCCAGAGAAGTTGTGGATGCCCCATCCCTGGAGGTGTTCAAGGCCAGGCTGGATGAGGCTTTGAGCAACCTGGCCTAGTGGAGGGTGTCCCTGCCCATGTCCCTTCCAACCCAAACCATTCTATGATTCTGTGATTCTATGATTCTATGAATGTGCATTAGCAGCCCAGAAAACCAACTGTCCCCTGGGCTACATCAAAAGAAGCGTGGCCAGCAGGTCAAGGGAGGTGATTCTCCCCCTCTGCTCCACTCTTGTGAGACCCCACCTAGAATATTGCATCTAGCTCTGAGGCTCCCAGCATAAGAAGGACATGAACCTGTTGGAGCAAGTCCAGAGGAGGGCTGCAAAGATGATCAGAGGGCTGGAGCACCTCCTATATGAGGACAGGCTGAGAGATCTGGGGTTGTTTAGTCTAGAGGAGAGAATGTTTCAGGGAGATGTTTGTTGGAAATGTAATTTTTAGCTCAAATAGGCTCAACGCCTACTGAGGAAAGTTGAAAAATTCCCATTAACTTCTGCAGCCTTCAGATTAGATCTTAGGGCTTGGATCAAACAATGCTTTAGCCGTGTGGGTAGTTCCATTGTCTTCAGTGGAGCCACTCCTTCTCAAGCACACACTTGGTGAAAGGCTTTGCTGGATCTAACCTGGAATGTAAGTTCACAGTCATCCTGGCTCTGTGTTGTTTTATTAACTATGATATGTCAATTGATATGAGAAGTTTAATTTATTGACCTGTTTACAAAAATGGGAGGGTAGCACTATGCCACCAGTCCTATGAGTTTCATGTTTCAAAGTTTTGCTAAAGACTGAAGTAGAAAACCATGGGACTGTGCTTCAGGAGTATTTTTATTTTTTCATTCTGATACTGACTTGATGCTTGACTTCAAACAGCTCCCTTACGCATGTCAGAGATTTCAAGTTTCAGATCTTATTAACTGACTGTAGAGGACTGCAGAACCCAGAGACAGAATCCAAAAGTCAACTTCCCCTATTCTTCACATAATAGGCATTGCTACCCCACACCAAGGGAACTGCAGGGTAACAGCTGTCCTCCAAGACCATGATTTTACCATAAGAGATGAACTTTTGGGATCAAAGAAGGATCAAACGCATATGGGGGAAACCATGAGGCAACTAAGTCGTGTCCAAGTCCAGGTTCCTGTAGAGGATTAGCAGTTCAGTTCTGGATTGTTTTCTTCCTTTAGGATTTCTAGTTACCTGAACTGACTTCATCAGCCTCATTTTTTTACTGCTTGCACAACAACTTATTGCAGTAAGTCATTTGACTCGGTACATTCCAGCAAGGTCTTTTAGGTGACGTGGGTATTTATAGTCTGCTTATTTCTGGCACACAGGTTGTAAGTAATTATTTTAAAGGAAAGCTGATTTTGAATTCCTTGAAATGAATAAATACACTGGTAGGCCAGTGGTGTGTTCTGTTGTTGCAATAACCAGTGATGAATCCCATGCAGGAGGGGAAGCATCTCTGGGGGCTTCAGGCTCCTGTGCTGCTCCAGTGACAGCATATGTGTACCTATTTCTAGCTATAGACATTACTCTCTACACTCAGCACCAGAGACTGAAGCATCTGCAAGCCCTGACTTCACTTGTCACCTCCAAGTCCTTTTGCAGTCTGCAGATAACACAGGAGCCGTGACTATCTCTTGGAGGCTGCGCAGTGCTGGTAATTGTAGGGCTTGGACAACCACATCTCTCTGTATCTGTACCAAGCCAAACCTGTGCATGAGAATGAGGAGTGGCAGGGAAAACGAAGAACAATGCACAAACTGTGCTGGGGTTCTTTCTTGTGTGATACAAAAGCTTATCTTTTAATTGTAACGTGACTTTTTCTTTTGTTTGCATCCTGTTCTAAAGTTATAAAAACATATTTACTTTCTGTTAGCTATTTGGAAAGCTGGCTGTGGTATTCTCTTTCATTTTTTACCTTGTAAATATTTGTGAGTTTAACCAAGTGCTGTGTCTGTTGAAGCTTTTGTTAGCACTTCCAGTGTAAAGCAACAGAAAGCAGTACTTCTGCCAAAGTTTCTACCCACAGGAAAAAAAACAACTACCTAGGCTAGCTACATGACATACCATTACCCAGATTATCAAGAAGAGAGAATTATATTTAAATATGTATTGACTCTAATATCTTCATGGACAAATGTTAATGGAGATTTAGTAGCCACTTCCCACAAACAGTTTAAAAAAAGTAAGTAGAAGAGAAAAATCATATCCTTCTGATAATCCTGTATGAATAAAGAATATTTCTTGTTATTCCATAATTTGTGTACGTGTGTTAGAAATAATTCTGTCTTTAATAGAGTTGCATACAGCCTAGCAGTGAATGGATATAGCACACAAAATTTACCTCCCTTAAAGCTGGCCATGTTGTTTGTAATGATAGTTTCTGGACACAACAACATACTACTTGTTTTGAGAGTAGTGAGGATCCACTTCAAATGAAAACATTTGCTTTCAGCTCTGCAGAAGTTGTGAAGAGACAGTAAGCTGCAATCATACATAACAAGTGTGCAATACTGGCATCCAAATTACTTTGAAGGTTGCATCATCTTGCCTTTAGCCTCTGCAGACATTCTGCAGCTAGTAAAATTTCTGTGCAGTCCTATAGGCCTGTGGAAATTATTGTGGGTACCCAATGAGGACCAGCTCTGTGGGAAGGAACAGATGTCAGCTTGTGCAAGAGTGTAAATATTGGATTTCCTCCTTTGCTTTGCAATTGCTTTTTTGTGCTGACGTTCACAAATGTTTCTTTGTGGACACGAAGAGCAAACTTTGAGGCTAACACAACCTATGCTTGAACTAGTGGATTAAGGAGTCCTAGTGTGCTCTTTGGTCTGGATAACTCCAACAGTTTGTAGTACCCCTCCCACCACTTGGTCCCCATGCAATGCATTGGTTTCACAGGAAGGAAGCTTAGGGATCCAAGCCAGGAGAAAGCCACCCAGAATGCTATGGCACAGATTCCCTAAGTGTGCCAGGATCAGCCCCACTGCTCAAGCCAAGCTTTACTAATTTCATTACTACATCGAGGAGGCAACCTACAGACACATATTTACATCTGTATTCCCAACTCTGTTGGGAAATCCCAGAGCCAGCTGTAATTTCAGGCATGTCCCCAATGCCAAGTCTGTATGTAAGCAAGTTTTCACACTACAGCAACAAACTCTTCACTGTTGTCTCCAGTTTTAACTGTTGGCTTATCAGAACCAACCAGAGGATTTACAGCCTGGCAGCAGTCTGGGCTAGTTAATTTTTAGACAGGGATAACAAGCAACTTCAGGATAGGCAGTAGCTTTTTCCACCATGGAGCAACACTGCAGAAAATAGACTGAAGTGGGACTAAGTGGGACTAGGAAGAGATCCATAAAGGTTTGTTTCCTCTTATACTATGTCTGCATAACTATAGCATCCCACTAGCACTATGCTGTGCTAGTACTTCTCCAGAAACTGGAGGCCAGAAGAGAACAGCAACTGCAGTATGTGCTAAGTTTCTCAAATCTGCCTTGAGTACATTTTCTTCAAACTCTTTGTGTCCTGTGCTCTGGCTCACCTCTGCAATCCACAGACGCTTTCCAGTAACCTGGCTGCCTGACCCCACCTTAAACACTTTCACTGCAGCCTTTCAGAGTCCCACAAAAAGACCTCTGGCTCATCTCGCACTGCTGCAAATGCACAAGGCTGAGCAGTAGTATAGGACTGTTAGAATTACAAGAAACACCAGTCTGCTGTAACTTCTGTCCTTGTGGCAATGCAGGAAAGACTTTGTCTCCCAAACTGATTCCAGAAGTACTCTGCTCTGCTCTGGAAGACCCCAGGGAATCTGAGCTGCACAGACACAGATCTCATGGCCCCATACAAGTAGCAGGTGATGCCATGGAGCTAAGGCATGCCTCTAAGCATGGATATCAGAGAGCTCAGCTCTACACAGTCTTACATGTTTTGTTTCTTAATATGCAAATTAGTCCCTGATGACATATGTGATTTTTTATATCTTTTACATAGCATATTCATTTGGAAAGTTCTAAGTGGAACAGCAAGTGATTTTTCTTGTTGCCATCTTCTCTCCAATCTTTAAAAGGAATCTGTCTGGATTATCCTCTAAAGGAATTTCAGGACTGAAATACTTTTTGGGAACCTGACTAATGTTTGGGTTGGGACTTCTGGAAAGCAGATTTTTATTGTGCCATTTGTAGCCCTATCTGCTGGGAGACTGGTGTATGTACCAATAATAAACAATTCCCCCTAAAGGAACATTCAGGTTCCATGTTGCTGTCTTTTTTTTTTCTTTTCTTTTTTTTAGTGGAAACTGCTTTGCAAGACCCCCAGACCTGAAGCTGCCTGATGGTAAGACCTTACATTTTTCAGCATCAGTACGCACAGAGCATAGAGACCTCACATTTTGTAATGCACAAAGTTCAGTGCCAGAAGAACTTCACAATATTGACAAAGTACTTGTTGGATTTTATTCCACATTTTGGTGAATACGGAAAGTAAAAGCAAAGGTTTTTTGTTTTGGGAATGTGGTGGAGGAAGGAACTATGGCAAAACACTAAAATCCTTGGAGAATAATTTTAGATTAATCCCATCTGTGTGTTTTTTAACAATCTTGCTCAGGACATTGTTGTGAAACTAGCCTAGGCTAATATTTTTTCTACTTGGTTAGTTTCTGCTTTATTATCAGTATATTAAAATTCTTTAAATTCTGCTAGGGTTGAAGGTCTGAGGCAGTTTACTAATGGTATCATTTTATAAAGCACAGATAAGTAGAATCTAAAGGAATATGATGATACTTTTCTTTTAAAAGTTCCTATGTCCCAAATCTATCAATAGCCTTCAAGTATATGGATGTAGCCATTAAAATCAATATACGAGAGCTTGGAGATCTCAGGTGGTTTTTTTCTATCTAAATTGAGAACCCAAGTAAGCAGTAAATCACCCAGCGCCCTACTTCCTCACAAGGTCTTCTGTGGTATGAGTGTAGTCAAGCACAATAAACAAACTCCACGTGCTAATATCAAGGGCTGATCTATATTGATCATTTCCAATGAGTTATTTAGTTACCAGCTGGAAGAACAGGTGATTTTATTGTCATTTCCTTTCTGGTTATTTAACTTGTAATAAAGAACATATGAAATACATTGGTATTTTATCAGGCAATGAGGAAGTTAAACTTGTAACTCGGAATATGTGAACAGTAAGATAATGGTGGATGAGTCTGTCTTTGAAGACAATGGGAGTCATTTACACCTTACAGGAACTGCTGTCTTTTAATTGTAAAATATCTCAGAGCATGGGAGCTTTTGTTATCACAAGTCCTGAAATGTCATTATACAGAACTAACATTTCGAACTGTATAAATACACAATATGACTGTAACCAGGTATACTAGCTTTGCGGATAACTACCTAGCATCTATCCCTATGCAGAAATGCAATAAAATTATATCTTAACTCTGCATGCAGATTGACTTGTTGCACACCAGGTAACGGACCCCAATTTTGGGACAATGTTATGACAAGGTTTTTTAATCCATTGGAAAAAAGACTTGGTAAGAAAGCAGGAAGATGTGGTGTTTGACCTGTAAAGGTCCAGGAATAATTGGCTGTGAACCCCAGTTTGGCAATTTGCCCTGTGTATTTATTTATGTCAGTGTGTACAGTGTTTTCTTCTAGCAAATCCTGGAATTCTGGTTTGTTAAGTCTAACCCTGTTTAAATCAAGGGAGACTTCACCTACTTGTAAGGCAAGTCTTGCACTTACTTTCGTTAGAAAAATAGGAGGAAGGGGTCCCTCCCTAGTTGCAAGACAGGGCGTCAGCATACTCCACTGCAGTGCTCCAGCAGGGACTGCTGCTGTGCTGCAGGCGTGCTGCCACGACCTGCTGCTACTCCTGCCACCCTCGACCTTGTTCCCGCTGTGGCGCAGGGTCCCTCTGTGCACGTGTCCGCTGCAAGCCACGAGCGGTCTCAGCCGAGGCTGTTGGACCCTCGAAGCATCTTCAGTGGCCGGAGCCATCTCTCAGCTGGTTCTTTTTTCCCCTCGCCTGGGAGATCCCGCCCTCACAAGCCGCAGCAAGGCTGGCATGCACACCCCTCACCCAGCCGGGAGCAAGCTCAGCCAGCTCGGCCCAGCCATCCCCTGGGCTCCGCGCTGCGACGGCACATGCAGGACCGGAGGGGTGCCCCAGGGAATCCTCTGCTCCTCCTGCTCTGCCGGGCGGTGCTGTGCCCTGCAAGGAGTTGGCCTCCGGCTGCCACAGCCCCGTATGGAGGAGAAAGTGCGCCGCCGCCTCCACCGCTCGCCTGCGCTCGCGCCGCTGCGGGGCTGCCGCTGGCCGGAGGCCGGGGACCCCGCGGCCCACCCGCTCCCTGCCGCGGTGCACGGCGCTGCCGCGCCCCCTGCCGCCCTGCGCGTACGCACACCATGGGGGGCGAGGCCGGGCGGCGAATCACGTGACGGCGCTCAGCTGACTGCCGAGCGGGCGGCGCGGTGGATGGTGGAGTGGTGCGGCCTGTGGTCAGGGTGAGCACGGCTCAGCGCTGGGCAGGGCTGCGGCACCGGCTTCTCGGCTCACTGTCTTTCTCCTGCAGATGAACGGGGCTCCGCGGGACGCGGCGGAGCCGGCGCCGGTGTGGGAACGGCCCTGGTCGCTGGAAGAGATCCGTAAGGGCAGCCAGAGCTGGTCCTTGGCCTCGGATGCCGGGGTGAGTGGTGCGGCCGGGGCCGGCCCTGGGTCTGGGCCTGGAGCTGGAGGGGTGCGCGGCCCGCGGCTACCTCGGTCACCGGCCCTCCGGGGCTTGTGTGGTGCCGGACGGGGCCGGGTGTGGGGCGGTGCTGCTGCCCGCTGGCCCGGGTAGCGGCCGGGGTGGGCCTGCCCGCCTGCCTTCCTGCTTGCCCGCCTCTTGGGAGGGGCGCTGCGGTAGCAGCCCTGCGGGACCACGCCGGGCGGAACGCGGGGAGGGCAGCCCCGGTCGGGGCCCGGTGGTCGGCAGGTGCTCCCGTTGCTTTAACCCTCCGGTCGGGGCGAGAAAGCTAAAGTGAGGAGTTGGCCTGAAAGGAAATGCAGAATGAAGTGGAAACAGGGTAGGATGAGACTTGGTCCTGGGTGTGGGTGGGGGTCCTGTAGTCTGGACTGTGTTTATTTTGATGCTCAGCTGGAGTGTATGATCCACTCTGCCTGTATCGTAAACTGTGCCACTAGGAAAAGGAGTGGGATGCTGACTGTTGCTTTCCTCTGTTGTAAACAGCTTCTGCGTTTTCTACAAGAGTTCTCACAGCAAACCATTTCCAGGACTCATGAAATCAAAAAGCAAGTAGATGGATTGATTAGTGAAACAAAAGCCACAGACTGTCGCCTTCATAATGTCTTCAATGACTTTCTTATGTTGTCCAATACACAGTTCATAGAGAATGTGAGTATGTTCTTGTGTGGCATCAGGCTTGTACTCCAAACATTGGTGTTGTCCCTTACTGTAATGTGGAAAAGTGGATTTGACTGTTTGAGAAAGCTGATGTTAATTTGTAGATGAAGTGGCTTTGAATTGCTTTCTGTTAAATGATGTCCAAGTTCCTTTATTAGTGTTTTACTATTCAATATTGGCAAATTCCCTTTTGCCTCTTCTGAGGTACTTTCTGTCCTTGTTTATACGTGACATGGAGATCAGAGTTTCATCTTTAGGACAATGAATGAGTTGGGGTCTCTGGGATGTCTTGGTATATCTTTACAGGTAGCATGAATGCAGCACTTGGCTGTCTAAATATGAGGAAAGTTACGTGATGCTTTAAATTTGCCCAGTGATATTACCTTATGCCAAAAGCAGTTTGCAGGCAATTGTCTGTTACGTTTGGTCATGATGCATGTATTTGTTGATTAATGTTCCTACTTTATAAATATTGTGATTTTTAGAAAGGTAAAAGCTAGACCTGCAAGCCTGTTACAACATTGTATCACTAGGAGCATGGGTATAGTTAAGATGTAGAGCTTTAACAGCCTTTCAGACTTGTGGAGGGTTTTTTAGCACTGTGAGTTTTATTGGGTATTTTGTTTTGATCAGCATTGTTCTCAGGCCACGTGTGTCTTGATGCTATTATTGGAAAAATGCTGGCAGAGGACAAAATGAGGGAAGTCTTCATTTCTGTTGTGGGTTTTTGTGGTGGTGGTTGGTTTTTTCAGAGCTGCAATGTCTTTTCTAGCATGCCTTTGCTGTTCAGCATAAGGATCCTGCTGAGAACAGTTTGTACCAAATGTCTTAAATCTTGGTTGCTTGAAGCTGTTTGTTCCCAAATGTAAGTGCACAGAAATCTGTCCTCATTTCTAGTTCTCAATTTAGTTAATGTGAGAGATCTCTCTCTTCCCAGGGGATAGCTGCACCTGTGTTTGAGAGGTTTGTATTTAGGTTTGCAGGTTCAAGGGAGACTTTTTGTTCCCTGGTGTCTCCTTGTAACTGATCCTACAAAAGAGTGCTGAAAGAACTGGATGGGAGGGATTGTCAGAACAAACTTAAGGCTGAGGGAGGTTGTGAACACTCTCTGTAAGTACAGGAGAAGGGTTTACCCTAAAGAAGGAAAGCTACTAAATGACAGAAAACAAAAGGAAAACAGACAGCCTATAAGCCTGAACTTGGGTTTGACTTTGAAGGTTTCTAGAATAGCTTTATGTTAGGGGGGTAAAACAGTGCAGCTTTAACATATTCAGGTCAATCTGTGAACAGGCTTAAGTGGTCAGCTTGTCTTCTACTAGTACTCTGACATTTGCAGTCTTGAATTACCCTAGATGTGTTGAGAGGCTTGCCTGATCGTAACTTCAGGGTGATTACTTCAGTGTGTGAAGAAGGCTATGAAGATGCTTGGCATCATCCATGGCTTCTTTGTTAAATGTGTAATGAATTAATCTGTAATTAGTTACACATTAACTAACATTACATGTTTTATTTTGTTAGTGGTGCCCATGGTTTAGCCCCTGCAGCAGTATGTTGTCCTTACTTTGATTAATTTTGCTTTTTAGAGAGTGTATGATGAAGAAGTGGAAGAGCCTATTCCCAAAGCTGACGTTGGAGACAAAACAGAGCAGGTAGTTAACTAAAGCTGCCTTGAGTGCTGGCAGTATGTTTGCAGCTGTTGTCTGCCTTCTCATTTTCAACCTTTTTTTGTGAAAGTTTACAGCTTACAAAGCAAACTATTTCCTTTCTCCTTGAAGTTTCTCTGTTGGATATTGCATATCATTTAAACATAGAGTTGACAGTAACATTGGAGGCCACTACAGTGTATGATAATCTGTTAGGGCCTCTCCGAGCTCGATAGTGTGTCCAGTAGACAAGACTTATGTGTCAATTTTCAGATGACTGTGCATGTTTTTTCAGCAAGAGAAGTGAGGTCTTGGGCCTTCTTACTGGATTCAGAGGTAGTGAATTAAGGAAGTAGAATCTGACCGCAGTTCCGCGGGATAAAAATTCGGAGACCTTTCTATATATCTTACAGCTTAAGTGTATTACACCGTAAGTGTTCCAGTGATGGGCTGGGAGCACAAATAAGATAGTACTGTGCTGGTGTGGATGTTTACAACATCTCTGTTTATGGGAGTGATAAAGATTAATTAAATCAAGCAAAACGTTTCTGAAGGTCTTTCTCTTGCGTATAGTGAAAAAACTTTCATTGTAGTAACTTGAAGTTAAAATTTTGCATGCATGTTGCAGTGAGATTGAGTCTTGAGTAGAATGTGAATGTGTTGTTCCTGTTACTGAAGGAAAAGACACGGGAACAGAAAGAAGCTGATCTGATCCCCAAAATCCAAGAAGCGGTGAATTATGGGTTGCAAGTTCTGGACAGTGCTTTTGAACAGCTAGACATCAAAGCAGGCAATTCTGACTCAGAAGAGGAAGAAAGTAATGAAAGGGTGGAACTGATACTTGAGCCAAAGGTACAGAGACCTGTTCTTGCTGAGAGCATGCCTTTGTGTTTGGATTTGTTGGTCTTGCCCTTTGCTTCTGTTGGCAGTATTACTGCATTGGTATAAAATTGATATTCATTACCTACAAAGAGGATTTGATTGCTACCTCTGAAGAAGTGTTCCTTGCTAAGCTATTCCTTGTGTAGCCTGCTTGTCTTGCAGTTGAGTTAGCATTAATGTATGGCACGCTAGAGGGGGTTAGTTTTATGGCAGTGAACTTACAAAAGGGAAGCCTCAACCCTATGTGGAGTGGGACCTTTAATTTTCATGCTTTTTAGGTACAAACCGTATCTTCCTAGGTGTTTTCTGCTGCCCCAGTAATTAAGAACCCTAGGTGCAGATTTGGGATAAGACTGATGCCTCCAAGCCTTTGCAAGGACATTCGGTTTGATAACACCTAGAAAACAAGCTGGGACCACACAAATAGAAGTAACCCCCTTCTTTGACAGTGTTGAAAGGAATAAACCTCTGCTGGCCCACCCAGTTGCCTGCTGACTTGAAGCATGTGTCTGGTGGGACTCTCTTTAAACAAGCTGGTGTCTTCCTTCGGTTAAAACAAGGAGTTTAAGACTTCTGTCTTCATCAACAATGTAGGGCTGTGCCTAGATGTCAGAAAGACCTGATGTTGTCTCTTTCCAGGATCTCTATATTGACAGGCCGTTACCTTACTTGATTGGCTCTCGGCAGTTTATGGAACAAGATGATGTTGGCCTTGGAGATCTCTCTAGTGAAGGTATGTGCTGGCGTGACTTTTTATTCCTGTGTGATTAGCTGGTTCCTAATCTGAGACTGTTTTAACTGGCAGCTTGGGTTATACTGCGTAGTGTGCTTGCATGTTTAGATATACGCTGTAATTAGCTGGGGAAAAAAGTGTGCATCATGCTGTAACAACCATTTTTCTGGCATGCAAAGCAGTAACTACTCAGTAACTTGTGCTCTTTGTATTAGAAACACGAAGTGCAAAAAATGCCAACAGCCTTTAAAGCTCTTCCAAACCACTCTTTTCCAGCTGGTTTTAATTCTCTTCACAAAGCCTTTAAAGTTGCTGTTTATATTTCTGGCGACCACATTGCTCTGTGTACACGTGTCATGTCTGATCTTAACTTTTCTGTTTCGATTTAAAATAGAAGGATCAGTAGATAGCGACCGTGGAAGTGTAATTGACAGTGAAGAGAAGGATGAAGAGGTAAGTGACACGTGACAGAGTACCAGCTACTTTGCACAAGCATTCATGAGGACATTAGCTACCTTCTCTTTCATGTGGGGTCTCAAGGTAATATTGCACGATGTCCGTTCCCTGTGTTGGTTGTGGTAAACGTGGTTTTCATTATTATTCTTATGCAGCAATTTCCTCTGCAGCTTTTCAGAGGAGCAATAAAGTGATATTGACTCTAACTGCTTTTATAGTAGAATACTTCAAACTGAAGAGTTTTATTCCAGTCTAATTTCACTTTGTGAAGCAAATCTTATTGATTCTTATCAAGAATTGCATTTTTTTGAGAACAAATCTATTGTGAATTACAGTTAGAAAGAATGGGATGGAGCCTAAAAGGAGCAATTTTAAAGCTTAAGTAGGTGTCAGTTATGCACCTCCAGGCTTTGCCTCGTAAATCTGCTGCATCGGACTGTCAGATTCTGATATGTTTTGCCTGCCTTCTCTGGGAGGTCTCTGCTTTGTAACTGTGCTATGGAAGCACTCTGTTTTTCCTGAAGATTTTCCTTTTGGTATCTTTGCTCAATTAAAGTTAAATCCCTTTTGAGTTACCCAAATGCGCTGTCAGATGGAGCTTGCTGTCTTTGCTAAATTAGTGACTTTCTAGTAAGCTCTGTTCGTAAAGATGTTCAACAGTGGGGGAACAATACCTTGGTCAGGTCATGGTGAAGAGATTTGAATGTCCAAATGTAAGCAAGTCCAGAGCTTCTGAACCCTCTCTTGGCCACTGGGCAAAAATAATGTGTGACATTTGTCTTTGGGTCTCTTGTGTTGCAGGAATCAGATGATGAATTTGGAATCCCCAGCGAAGATGACCAAAAGATGGTATGGTTATAAGGCCCTATACAATTTGAAAGACTTTCCACTTGTGACACAGTGAGGGTGCAGGAAAAAGGAGATGAGAGCTCTAGAAAATTAAATATTACAGACTTTGGTTAATTTGTATAACTTTGTATTGGAAGGTTGTACTGGCCAGATGGCACTGTGTTGTGAAATTGAATCTGTTTTGGGCTTAAAGACATGCTTGCAAGCCATCATTAGATGCAAAGCATATGTGGGATGGCATTGCCTGATCTGTGTTTTCCTCAGTAATAATTTTGGAGTCATGAGAGTTCAAAGAGTCTGCCCCAGGAAAATGAGGCCTGTGTAGGATTACTGGGTCTGTAATTAAAATTCTAAACTTGCTTTGCAAGAGGTAAGGAACAGTGCAGTTTGGATATGACATGAAATCAAAGATGTAAACAGTATTCACTGTTTGAAAAGTATGTCTATTTGGATAATGAATGAAAATAAATATTTAGATTGAAAAATCCAAGCCTGACTTTAGTTGTTGGTAGTAGGTGGTAATAAGAGAAGGAATCTTACCCATGTTTAGATGTGCCACTGCAAAAGACATTTACGCTGGGGACCCTCAGTGTGAAATAGTCTAGTGCCAAAAGAACAATGTTTCAAAAAGCAACCCATTTTTAATCTATACATTGATAAAAGAATGTTACAAAAGCACTCGGATGTTACATTAAGCTGTAGTGATCTTCACAGAGTAACTTTGTATGCCTGATGTATTTTAAGATGAACAAGTATCTCTGTCTTGATTGTGATTCAGTTCACTTCTGGGTCCGTGTCTGTGCCAGCCCCCAGCTCACAATTTGCTTTGTCTTTTTCATCCTCTTTTTCTTATTGACATGACCGAAGCTGAGATGTGGGCATGTATTCTCTGTCACTCTAGTATCCACCTTAGGAATAGCTCAAGATGATAGAATTTTTTACTAACTGATCAAAATGTTCCTGAGTTAAGGCTAGGTCTGTAGTGGAGAGGAGTTTGCAAATTAAGGGAAGCAGCACAGCCAAAGCAGTTCAGGCTTCAGTATAGTAGCGGTATGCTGCTTGTGAGGAGAGCCGTAGTGTCTGCAGTTGTGTCTTGGGTCTGGAAATGTTTGGTCACACAGCACGGGTGGACTAGAGAATGTGGCAACTTGCTTGGAGCTAGAGGCACCCCTTCCTTATCTCTTAAAAGCTGTGGAGTACGTAAAGCTGGCTGAATGTTTCCCTCCTTTCACTAAGACTGTTTTGAATATTTTATCTAAGCAGATAAAGTTTTGTGCTTCCTTTGTATTCCAACTTCAGGAGAACACAACACGGTATTGTTTTTTTTAGAAGACAGCACAGATGAGTGATGAAGATGATTATGATGGCTGTGATCTCTTTGACTCTGAAAAAGAAGATGAGGATGGAGACTTGGATGAAAGCACAAGGCCTGTAAGTAATTATTTCCTCCCTGTAGAGAAATATTTGACTGCCCTCATGAACAGTCTATCTTTACAGGGATTTTAATGGTAGCTCTCAGTTACCTGGGATGGGAACCTGTACAGAGGGCGTGTAAAAGTCCTGCATGGTCTTTCAACATGGTTTAAAGGGGTAAAGCATGAATAACTAGGGGACTTATGCACCTTAATCATAGAATCATCATAGAATCATAGAATGGCCTGGGTTGAAAAGGACCATAGTGATCATCTAGTTCCAACCCCCCCGCCATATGCAGGGCTGCCAACCACTAAACCAGGCTGCTCAGAGCCACATCCAGCCTGGCCTTGAATGCCTCCAGGGATGGGGCATCCACGACCTCCCTGGGCAACCTGTTCCAGTGTGCCACCACCCTTTGGGTGAAAAACTTTCTCCTAATCTCTAACCTAAACCTCCCCTGTCTTAGTTTAAAACCATTCCCCCTTGTCCTATCACTATCCACCCTCATAAACAGTCACTCCCCCTCCTGTTTATATGTTCCCTTCAAGTACTGGAAGGCCGCAATGAGGTCTTCCCGGAGCCTTCTCTTCTCCAAGCTAAACAAGCCCAGTTCCCTCAACCTTTCCTCATAGGAGAGGTGCTCCAGCCCTCTGATCATCTTAGTGGCCCTCCTCTGCGCCCGCTCCAAGAGCTCCACGTCCTTCCTGTGCTGGGGGCCCCAGGCCTGGACACAGTACTCCAGATGGGGCCTCACAAGAGCGGAGTAGAGGGGCACAATCACCTCCCTCTCCCTGCTGGCCACCCCTTTTTTAATGCAGCCCAAAACACAGTTGGTTTTGTGGGCTGCAAGCACGCACTGCCGGCTCATATCCAGCTTCTCGTCCACCAGGGCCCCCAAGTCCTCCTTCGCAGGGCTGCTCTCAAGGAGATCTTCCCCCAGTTTGTATAAATACCTGGGGTTGCCCCGACCCAAGTGCAGCACCCTGCACTTGGCCTTATTAAACCTCATTAGGTTTACATGGGCCCACTTCTCCAGCCTGTCCAGGTCCCTCTGGATGGGTTTCCTTCCTTCCAGTGTGTCGACAGCACCACTCAGCTTAGTATCATCCGCGAACTTCCTGAGGGTGCACTCGATGCCATCGTCTATGTCATTGATGAAGAAGTTAAAGAGCACCGGTCCCAAGACGGACCCCTGAGGCACACTGCTTGTGACCGGCCTCCACCCTGACACAGAACCATTGATCATAACCCTTTGGCTGCGTCTGGCCAGCCAATTCCTAATCCATCGTACAGTCCATCCTTCAAATCCACACCTCTCCAATTTAAAGAGAAGGACGTGGTGAGGGACCATGTCAAAGGCTTTGCAGAAGTCCAGGTAGATGACGTCCATCGCCCTTCCCCTGTCCACCGAAGCCGTCACTCCATCATAGAAGGCCACCAGATTGGTCAGGCAAGATCTGCCCTTGGTGAAGCCATGCTGGCTGTCTCGAATCACCTCTTTGTCTCGTATGTGCCTTAGCATAGCTTCTAGGAGGATCTGTTCCATGATCTTCCCAGCCACAGAGGTGAGGGTCACTGGCCTGTAGTTCCCTGGGTCTTCTTTTCTCCCTTTCTTAAAAATGGGAGTAATATTTCCCTTTTTCCAGTCTCCAGGGACCTCCCCAGACAGCCAGGATTTTTCAGATATGATGGAGAGCGGCTCAGCAACCACATCAGCCATCTCTTTCAGAACCCTAGGATGGATATCATCTGGTCCCATGGACTTATACACGTTCGATTTCGTGAGGAGGACTCGGACTTTTTCCACCGTTACAGTGGGACAGAAACCACTCCCCACTCCCTCACCTAGAGGCCCAGGGTCCTGGCAGATACGGGAAGCCTGACCACTGGTGAAGACTGAGGCAAAGCACTCATTAAGTACCTCAGCTTTTTCTATGTCTAAGGAAGCCAGCTCCCCATTACCTTTCATCATCCTGCCTAAGTACCTGTAGAACCCCTTCTTGTTATCTTTCACATCCCTTGCCAAGTTCAGCTCCATCTGCACCTTGGCTTTCCTAATCCTATCTCTGCACACACGGACAACAGCCCTGTATTCCTCCCAGGCTACACAACCCCGCTTCCACTTCCTGTACATTTCCCTCTTTTCCCTCAGTTTAAGCTGCAGGTCCTTGCATAGCCACAACAGTCGCCTGCCTCCCCTGCTCAGCTTGTTTTGCTGGGGTATGGAGAGCCGCTGCGCTCTCAAAAGGGTGTCCTTAAAGAGCTGCCAGCACTGTTCTGCACCCATGCCCTTAAGGACAGTTTCCCAGGGGATCCCACTCAGCAGCTCCTTGAGCAGCTGGAATTTTGCTCTCCTGAAGCACAGGGTCCTAGCTCTGCTTTTAGCCAGGCCCACCTTCCTCCAGATCACAAATTCCACCAAAGCATGGTCGCTACAGCCCAGGCTGCCTCCAATCTTAACCTCTCTAATGCTCTCCTCCACATTTGCGAGGACCAGGTCCAGTAGGGCCTCTCCTCTGGTGGGTCCATCTATTACCCGGACCAGGAAGTTGTCCTCAACAGACTCCAGG
>WKFP01014729.1:295923-339896 GCA_011057875.1 Pterocles orientalis | reverse complement strand
TCCATCCCTTTGCACTCCACCCTCTTTGCCCATCAAGTTTGGTACAAGGCCTCGAACAACCCTCTCAACCCCAGAGGTCCTCATTTTGTCCCCTTCCCCCTTCATACCTAGTTTAAAGACCTATCAATAAGTCCTGCCAGTTCCTCAGCTAGGATCCTCTTTCCCCTTGGAGACAGGCTACATCCATCTGCAGCCATTATGCCAGGCGCTGAGTAGATTGCCCCATTGTCAAAAAAAAACAAAATTCCTGTGTTTGCACCAACCTTTAAGCCATTTATTTATGAGGTGGGCTTTTTTGACCCTCTCAGTGTCCTTCCCTGCCACTGAAGGTATAGAAGAAAAAACGACCTGTATGCCTGTTCCATTAATTACCCGTCCCAGTCCCCTGATGTATTTTTTGATAGTCTTCAGGCTTTTCTCAATGACTTCATCACTGCCAGCCTGAACTATCAATAAGGGGTAATAATCTGAAGGGTGGATCAGCCTAGGAAGTTTCCTAGAGATGTCCTGACCCGTGCCCCAGGGAGACAGCACGCCTCTCTACAGCTAGGGTCAGGCTGACATATAGGGCCTTCCGTTCCCCTCAGAAGGGGGTCACCTATAACAACTGCCCTTCTGTCCTTCTGGATGGAGGTAGTCTTGAGGTGTGTGGCTTGGGGGCTTCACCTGAGGGAACCTAACAGATGGGCCTCCCTCCACACCTCCACTCACTTCTCCCTCAAGTTCCAAGGCCTCAAACCTTTTTCACAGAGGCACCTGGGGAACCGAGAATGATTGGGATGGGGGATGCCCACTTCGCCGAGCCAGTACCCGTTTCCAATCCTCCTCATCTCTCAATTTGCCTGGCTCTGCTCAGCAGCAACAGGGGAAGGTGTCCACCACCATCTGGTGAATATTACCTTGATGCCTTTCAGGGAGAGAGTTAGACTGGTTTTGCCACTGCCCCACACTCCGCAACCCCCCACAATTAAGCTGGCATCAAAGCTGTCTTTGAAAGTCAATAAGAAATTACTTATTGCATTTGAATGTGGTAAGTGCTTGCTTGTCCTGCCCCAAAACGAGGTGACATTAAAAAATTGTGATCATATGGGACTAGAAATGGCTCTTTTTTTCCCTCTGGATGCACGCATAATCTCTTAATTGCTTTCTTAATAGAAAGCTGCATTGCCTCTTCCGAGACCTTCGAAGTCTAGACATGATATTGTACTAGTGAGGCAGTAGAATACAGTATTTATAATTGCAATTGCATCAAGTTGGTAACTGTGTTCTGTAGAAGGAATATGCTGCTATTTGTCCCCGCTCCTCAGAAAAAGAAGAGGCCAACATCATTTGCAGATGAGCTGGCAGCCCGAATCAAAGGAGAAGTACCAGTCAAACAGGATGAAGAGCATTCATGTAAGTTAATTCTTTAGCTTTGGTAAGCACTTGTGAGATAGCAGGGGACTCATGACAGAGTTGGACAGGAGATTCTGTCTTGTCCAACAGAACAGATTTCACAGATTTGTTATTTGAATATGTATTAGGCGAAAGCCTAATGACAAGAGTTAGACACTATTTTGTGCTCTGAGAAACTTTTTGACCGTAACTTATAGGAAGGAATTGTAATCCACTGAGTGGTCCAGCAGAAAGCACATTGCTTTCAGCTGAGACGGGTCACTCCCCAAGTACATGTGTTATTGGAAAGGTTTTGTCTCCAGTCTGGTTCTCCTTCTGCTTGTAAAACTATGTGTTTGACCATGTGTTCTTCCCCCTCTTTCAGCAAGTCATTCATCACTGTAGTTTTTCAGTGAGCTTTACAGCGGAAAACCCCTAGGCAGTAGATTTATCTTTTCAGAGGGTGTAGGTTGGTTGTTTTTTCCTCCTTGTGGCTTAAATATATTACACTTTGAGTAACTTTTCCTTGCTGCTGTTTTCAGTGATATTTTAGACTAAATACTGCATTTCTTTTGTGTGGCTTTCAAAGGGGGGAGACATCTCTCAAGTAGTTGTTCTTGCAGCAAAGCAACAGTTGAAAATAGCTGACTGAAATTGAGGTTACAAGTGCTTGTGAGCCTGCTTGTGACCTGTAATTGTGAGATCATGAACAGACAAGAAGAACAGTGCATACGTGTTCTTCTGTGGTTCAAACAATCAAGCTAGGTGTGTGGGTATCAGAGTATAAAACCTGCCAGATTACCTTGTTCAGTTACAGAGAAATCTCGGTTCGTTATAATAACCATGGGATGGTAAAGCCATCTGGCTTTGCCTTAGATAAATGAGTCAAGGATGATATATTTTGAGCCATTTGAGATGCTCAAAGGTTCTGCATGCTCTGTGTGGGATCTGCACCATCTGGAATGCTGTGTTGCTCTCTGGCATTTCAGGTGATACTCGTCTGGGCAACTGCGTTGAACCTGTGGTGTCTGACAGAATGATGCTATTACAATTTTATGTGCTGATTTTAGAACCTGTACTTCATAGAATTGCTTCAATGGGCTGATTTGTATGAGAACATTGTGACAGGTTAGCCCTTGGCTGGGGGCCAAACCACACACACCTGCTCACACAGTTCCTGCCCCCACCCAATGGTAGGGGAGAGAATTAAAGAGGTAAATGGAAAAGAGGACTCGTGGGTTGAGATAAGGACAATTTAATAACTAAACTACAATAATATTGAAAGTAATACTATATACAATGTGATACGCGGTGATACTGCCACCCCCCCCACCCGATGACCAAAGGCCCAGCCCACTCCCAGCCAACAACTCCGGAGGAGGGAGAGAATGAGCGATACACAATGATACTACCCCACCCCCCCCCAATGACCAAAGGCTCAGCCTGTTGCTGGCTAACGATCCCCAGAACTACACTCACGATTCCCCCAAACGGGGGGATGCACCACTCCCGGAGGCACTCACGGAACGGAGATAACGATTCAAGTGTCTGAGGCTGAGAGCTGACCGGAGTGTGTGTGTCGGGGGGAAAGGCCTTGAGAGAGGGAATGCAGGCACCTGAAGCGAGATGATCTGGAGCCCAAGAGAAGCAAAAGAGAGAGCTCTTCCGGGAGCCCTTACCTATATACTGGGTATGATGTGTATGTTATGGAATACCATTGGTCACTCTGGTTCTCAATCTTAACCTAAGAGCAAATCCCATGCTAGCAGCTGGACTGTACCTCTCCCCCCCAGGCTTCTCCCCGCTCTGTCTGCGGGGAGGAGAGAGTCTGAAGGTATTTGTCCTTGAAAGTATCCTAGCAATAACTATAAATGTTCCTTCTTATCAGCTTTTTCTCCCGAGTACAAATCCAAAACACAGCTTCTTGCTAGCTATTTATGAAGAGAGGGAAAAAAAAACAACTCTCTACTTAATCCAGGACATTCTCCACCACTTATTCCATACCATTCACGTCATGCTCAGATCCCATTATTTTCCCTTAATCTATGGACCACCCCTCCATAGTTTTATTGAGTTAATTTAGTCTGTGACTTTGGGCTTCATCTGTCATGGAAGTCTGTCTTTCAAGGCAGGATAAAAATGATGCAAAGTCCACTCAGTTGGTAGAGCATGTTGTTGGATGCAGGAGATGGATGCTGTACAGTTTCTGTGGCATACTGCATCTGGAACTCACACTTCTGATATACCCAGCACAGTCCATGTCTGTGGTCTGCAAGCTGAGGATGTCAATCTCAGGGAAGTTGCTGGACATCAATTCTGATTCCGTTGAACCTGCAAGATTCTTAATAGAATATCGTTAGTATAATACTTAGTATAATTAGTATAATACTAATACTATACTATTAGTATAATAATAGCAATAACTATAAACGTTCCTTCATATGAGCTTTTCTCCTGAGTACAAATCCAAAACACAGCTTCTTGGTAGCTATTTATGAAGAAGAGAGAAAAAAAAAAATTAACTCTCTCTACTTAACCCAGGACAAACATATAGGTTGTCTTGGTTAGATTTTCTTTTTTCAGGTTCTCTTATCATAGGTTGATCACAGGTTACAAGTGAAGATGAAGTATTTATGTTTTGAAATTTTCTTCTTACAGCCCTGTCACCAGAGACCAAAACAAGGAAAACCCTGAAAGAGAAGAAAGAAGTTAGAATTCCATCAGATGGTAGGATTTCCTTTTCTCTTGTTTTTGAATTGTGGGCTGGAATGTAAGACACTGCTTAGGAAATTGTGACATCTGTTCTAGAAACTGGGTGGGATACCAGTGAGCATCCTTCAAGGTGAGTGTGTACACAAATCTAGGCTGTGATGTGCATGTAAAACAAGACTAGAAACAGGCCTAGTGAGAGTTCTCCTTAAATGTGGTCTTGTGCAGCAATCTTATACAACCCCATCTGACTACAGTAGCTTCTCTATATGTGTCATGTCTGAGAGAGACAGGATGGAATCAAGTCAGTTTTTATTTTCCCTTTCCTGAAACTTGAGCAGTTGCACCACAGCTCTTGGCTTTTGTGCTTTCTAGATGAAGATGATGACATCTTCAAGCCTCCTAAGTTGACTGATGAAGACTTCACACCCTTTGGGTCTAGGGGTGGCCTTTTCAGTGGTGGAACAGGTCTCTTTGACGACGAAGAGGTGAGAATTCTGGAGAAGATGGAAATGGAGTGTGTGTGTCCCACTTTTAAAAACAAAACAAAAGATCCCTACGAACTCTCACCTGTGGTAGGTGGGGAAGGGAAATAACATTTTCATGCTTGGTAACATTCAAGCATAGTGGAACAACATAGCTTTCCAGTTGAGAAGGAGAACTACACAGGTGAGCTACTTATGTTTCCCTTGTCACAAAGCCCTCTCTCCTGTAGTAGTGCTGCTAGAGATGCAAGTGTGGTCCTATCATTACAGAATCACAGAATCACAGAATGTTAGGGATTGGAAGGGACCTCGAAAGATCATCTAGTCCAATCCCCCTGCCGGAGCAGGAACACCTAGATCAGATCGCACAGGAACGCATCCAGGCGGGCTTTGAATGTCTCCAGAGAAGGAGACTCCACAACCTCTCTGGGCAGCCTGTTCCAGTGCTCTGTCACCCTTACTGTAAAGAAGTTTTTTCTCATATTCAAGTGGAACCTCCTATGTTCCAGCTTGAGCCCATTGCCCCTTGTCCTATCACTGGATGTCACAGAGAAGAGCCTGGCTCCATCCTCCTGACACTCACCCTTCACATATTTATAAACATTGATTAGGTCACCCCTCAGTCTCCTCTTTTCCAGACTAAAGAGACCCAGCTCCCTCAGCCTTTCCTCATAAGGGAGATGCTCCATTCCCTTAATCATCTTGGTGGCTCTGCGCTGGACTCTCTCCAGCAGTTCCCTGTCCCTCTTGAACTGAGGGGCCCAGAACTGGACACAATATTCCAGATGAGGTCTCAGCAGGGCAGAGTAGAGGGGGAGGAGAACCTCTCTTGACCTACTGACCACCCCCCTTCTGATACACCCCAGGATGCCATTGGCCTTCTTGGCCACAAGGGCACAGTGCTGGTTTATGGTCATCCTGCTGTCCACCAGGACCCCCAGGTCCCTCTCCCCTACACTACTCTCCACCAGGTCAGTACCCAACTTATACTGGAACCTGGTGTTGTTCTTGCCCAGATGCAAGACATTAGACTGGTTCTAATTCCAGCATAATTAGTAATGGAATACAGTGAGGTTTGGTTTTTTTTTTTCCCCTGTGTACTAGAAAGTGTCTGGGTCCTGCCAAGCCCTTTCTTTTTTGAACTCCTGTAAAGATAATTCTGGATAGAATTTTAGAACTTTAAATGCAGCTGTCCTTGTTCCTCTGGCCCTCTGACCCTACCCTACCAGGTGAGGTGGCCCACCTGTTCTGTCAAACCTCGCATGCATGACACAGCTAGGCCTGATCCCTTCATGCTCACTCAGCACCTACCTCACTTTTTATCTGTGGAGATAAACCAAATGCCATACTATTTCTTTATTTTAAAACAGAAGATTTTTATTAAAATGCCTGTGAGAATACTGAATGTTGTCATTCTCTCTTTCTCCCTGGGTGTTGGAAGAAGTTTGAGAGGAAAGAGAACATGATGTTCTTTCCATTTTATCTTTCACAAACCATATCCGGACAGTGATGCTGCTGGGTTTCTCTGTGTCTATGCTGTTAAAAGTTCCCTATTGCAATTATGTTATGTTCTTTCATCTAGTTATTGCCCAATTCTTGGGTTACCTGCACTGGCAAGAATAGTACACCTTAAGCTAACTCATCTGCTATAGCTGACTTGATGAATTATTTTAGCATAATTTGTGCACATGAAGGGGAAGAGAAACCCTGTGTCAGAGATACTTAAGATTTAAGAACCTGACAGTGCAGCTGTGTAAAACAAATTATTGCCTCTGATTTTATCATGCAGCTGATATTGCTAACAGTCAAGCATACTCCAGAATAGTAGCCAAACTGATGCCTTTGCAGGATTATGTGCTCCTCATTGCAACTAGAACAGAAGTCGGTATTCCTTGGAGCTGGGGAGGCTATTAGACTGAAATGTGGAAGGAGACCTCATGTAAAGCTGACCTCAAGCATACTATGCCAATCAGCTAGAAGATAGCCAACAAGCACCAGACAGGGACATTGTGTGAAGGGAAGAGGATAGTTCTGTGCAGTGCTTTTCACTCAAATGCAGGCTTTATTGAAAAAAACATGATTGTGCTTTCTTTTTAAGTGGCAGCCAACAGCTTTAAAAAATAATTATGATAATAATTTAAAAAATGATAGTGCAAGCCAGCTTTGGGTCAGTGCTAATTCAGATGAAGCTATTATTAGAGTCTCTTAGTTGCTTATTGCCAAGACTGCTTTCCTCATCCTGTAGACACAGGACAGCCATGCAGATTTGTCTGTGATTGTTGCCTGCTTGCATACACTTGTTCTTGGTTTTCTTTTGCCTGGAAGTTAATCATCTAGGAACGGTAACTTTTCTTCATTTACCTTGAGCAATGGAGGAAGCCTTACTGTACCAGAAGGCAGCCACAGTAGGTCAACAGGCACATAGTAACTGACAAATATGCAATAACTCACTGACATTCCTGCTGCGGCTCTGTGCTCGCCTACTCGTTCCGAAGTATTGCTGCTTGCTTTCCACAAAGCTTTATACAAAGACTGTGCATTTTGAGCCTCCAGGGAGGCGACCTCTAATATGCAACTTCCTATAAGAGGGAGACTTTCAAGAAATTCAGTAGTTGGTGCTCACAAGATCTGAAGGTTTCCTGGGAGGATTGGCAAAGGGCAAGTGCAGTCTATACGCGAGAACTTTTGTGGGAGTGTCCTGCAATGCTTGTGAAATACAATGTATATCTCTGCACCATATCTGTGTCTTAGACTCTCCTTAATAACAATGTAAATCATTCCTCTTAACCATATGAAGTTCAGGAGTTTTATGCTTGTCCTGACCTGAATTCTTCCTTCAAAGCTCACTTTATACGTTTCAATATGCAAGTTTAGAAGGGTGTAATCAGGACCTAAACAGCTGTAGATTAAGGAGTGTAAGCCCTTGAAGATGTGCAAATAGGAGGTCATTCCTTTTCTGTAGTAAGTGGACTAATAATCAGTGTAAATTCAATTTTAGAAGACAGAAAGCTACTCTTCTGAATGTATGCACTCAAGTTAATGCTTCAGTACCTAGGTTTAAGTTTGTATGTGCAAACATCCTTTTGACAAGGGAGTGGTGGTTACCTCCTCTGTTGGCTTTGGAGTGGATATTCTACATGGAAAAATCAGCAGTTGTCTTTTGCTACAAAAAACAAATTCACCATTTTTCCTCCTTTGCATTTTCATCTACAATCAGAGTGATCTTTTTGCTGACGCGCCAAAACAAGAAGAGAAAGATAAACAAGTCCCAATAAATGAAGGTAAGAACCAATTGTTGCTTCCTGTAGTCGTGTCTATGCTGTGGTTTATCACTCCTAGCAGCTAAACTCTTTTGTTTCTGAACTAGAAAGACTGGAGTAGCAATTGTTGGCAAGTCTCTTCTCCTCCCCAGTCTTAATAGAGAACAACTGTGTTTTCCTTGAATTTTAAATATGTTTGCACACTATGATCTCTTACACACACCTACTTTCCGGGAGCTGAAAGGATGTCTTTGCTGATGTTGGCAGAGCTCTCTGCGGGCACTGGGTTCCTGCTACTGAAGAGTATTTTGCAGGATCCAGTTCTGAGTTTGAGTGGAGTAAAGATTTCTTTTTGCAGATTGATGCACATCTGAGTTTCCCATGAGCTGCATATCTAGACCCTTACGGAGTCTGAGCACGCATTCTGTACTGTGGTAGCTTTTATTGGAGAATTGTATCTGATTCAATTTCAGAAATGGGTTGGGAGGTTAAACCATTTTGTTTTGACTGTATTGTACTGAAGTCGTTTTGAGTGTGTGAATGTAAACTCTTGTAAGTGATGCTATGCGTAATCATATTTATAAGCTTCAGTTTAGTAGAGCTGTTTTATGGAGGTTTAATGAAGCAAAAATAGCTAGAATGTTACATATATCTGCAAAAAATGGAAGTTCAAGGAAAATGTTTAGTGAGTTCTGAGCTACTAAAAAATTGGAGCTCAGAAGACTAATTAGGTCCCTATTTCTATGGTAGAGTTCTGAAGGCTTTGACAGCATAGAACAAGTGCATCTATTTGTATTTTACTTCCTATTATTTCAGTGTCTACTACAAAGTCCTTAAAGAAAGTTCCTGCAGGTGCAGTGTCTTTATTCCCAGGTATGACTCATTCAATAGCAAATTGCTTCATGCACAAAATGCTTTTTTCTTTAAAACCTGCTGGCAAGGTTTTAAAGAAGAAAACTGTCCAAATACAGCAGCACTGCATCGCTTGATCATGTGCTTAATGAAAAATACCAGTGCTTCTACCATGCTAAGCCTAAACTGCAGCATGCTTTATGGATAATCAAGATTCTGTAGGAATCCATCATTGATGGATGGCAGATATTAGCAGCTGTCAGCTTCCAGTGTTGTGCTGTGCTCTTTTAAGGATGTGTCTTACTTTAACTGATATTAAACTGGTCAAAATTCATGTAGTCTTCTGACTTTTAACCAAATATAAGTTGTTCTACTTTCTGCCAACCTTTCCATTAAAGTATCTTTTTTTTTTTCACCATTTTCAAATAAGACAGGCTTAGAACCAGACTCTCTATTTTTACCAAAAACGCTAAAAGTGTTTGCAGGCAATCTACCGACATGCACATATCACTGCGGCAGGACATTTCCACACTAGATGTAGAAGAAACAGTTGTTACCAGCTTCTTCTACTTGATTACTGCCATATCCGAAGTACGCAGGAATCTCAGGATCAAACTCAGCCTCATACTACAGTACTGCTAGTAGTCTTGCATGACAAGTGCGGCTGCTTGCGTCACCTGTCTTTCCCTTTCCTCAAGCACCTTGCCACTCTTATTTGTCCACAGTGGTGTGGCTTCCTAGTTAGTAAAGTAGGATTCTGGTTTGTGAAGTCCCTAAAGGTGACTGTGGGACTGCTGGGTCTTCTAGCTTTAACACAACCTGGCTGCTGTTCCTAGGTTAGATGAGCAGGACAAAGTGATTGCAGTAAGAGTGAGGGGCCATCTGTCTGTGACTTGGCTTTATCAGGAAGTTTTCAGCTAATGCTTTTGATGCAGCCTTGTTGCAAGAACGTGTTAAAAGCTGCTGTGATGGAAGCTGTGCCTGGTTCCACTTACTGTGTCACAAGTTCAGCTTTTCAGTAACTGGCAGTGATCTCTGTATGGATCTCTCCCCCTACCCCCACCTGACCTGCAGGAGGAAGTGATGTGTTTGGTTCTGCTGTAATTGTGGAAAAAGACAAGAAATCTGCAGAACAGAGCACAGAGAAAACTCCTAAACAGCCTGGAAAACTTGTCCTGTTTGATGATGATGATGATGACTTCTTTGTGGGAGCAACTAAAAAGCCTCCAGATCCAGGTACCTCTATACATGTGCAGTTGAAGCTTAAACATTAAAGGTAATCAACATTCAAACTGACAGGAATCAATGCGTTACAAAATTCAAACCTGCATCACTGTTACTTCTGTTTGCATTTTTTGGTTTTGCGGGGTGTTTTTTGTTGTTGTTATTGACATTTCTGTTGGTATGGTATCTTTTGAGACTCTTCTTTTGTTCGGTAGTGGCTGTTCTGTTCTCGACATTCCCTGTTTGTTTTGTCTTTTAATGCAGTCAAGTCCACAGCTGACCTATTTGATGATGATGAAGAAGATGACTTATTCAAGGAAAAACCTGCCATCCCTCCTGTAGTTGCTGGGACAACTAAAGAAACAGAAAGGGAGGCAGTCATGGGAAAAAAGGTAATGGCATATAAACGGATAATATGGCTAAGGCTTTAGGAAAAACTTAGTGCTGCTGCTGAAGTAGTCTTTCTAGTTTACAACACTGTGGCAGTGCCATATTTGTGAAATGGAACCAGGTTCATAGAGTCTTCTATGACTCAGGTGCTTCAGGGGTCCTTAAATGCCTTTTGCCTCTCAAACCTTGGGTTTGAGAGGTTTTTTTTGTCTGGGCAGTGATTGGAAGAATCTTATTAGCACAGGATTGAAATGAGAGCAAAATGAGAAGCCTCTTATAATAAAAAATGTTTATGAAGTTCATGGTTGAAATGAAACCAGCCTGACTTAAGAAACTTTGGTGTCACTGTTCTGTGCTGTATAGACTATGTTTGTACTTGTATCAACCACTGATAGCAACTTAACAGATAACCCACTGCTTGTATGTATCATGGGAGAGGAAGGTGGATGTCACATTTCTATGCATATACAATACTTTGAGTGTTTAAAAAGCTGTTTTTCAGCTGAAAACTCTTAAGTTGTGGAAGGCTCTAAATGCTGTCCTGAGGACACATGTACAGAGTTATGAGAGCCTCCTAATGCCCGCTCCACTTTCATTTTCAGAGCAGTGTCTTGAGGAAAGTAGTAATGCTCTTTGTTTCTATGGCAGAATTATTGTATTCATTTTGTACGTATTTGCTGTCCAAGGAGTACTTGAACATAATGAGCTACAGTGACTCTTCTGCCCTCTGGACTGAGAAGCATACAGTGCTGGGGATGTCTAATGCAAATTGCTGTAGGACTTTCTCCATGTTGCCTTATGAGAACCACCTGAGCACAAGGGCCAAAGCCAGCTTCTATTCCTGGTGCAGTGCAAGTGTATCTGTGGTCAGTGGACCAGGAGTGGTGGTGGGAGGTCATCCAAGGCCATTTCTCTGATCTCATAGCACTTGGCTTTTCTGGAGGAGAGTATGAGAACTGATTCAGCAGCACCACTCCTACTCTGTCAGGAAGCAAGGACTGTTTTATATCCCAGGCTTGCTGACAGTAGTGCTTGGGTCTGGAATCATTCTGAGTTTAATGGTAATATAGCTGGTAGCAGGCTGAGGCTGTGCTGTGCTAATGCAGGAAATGATGGCTGGCACAGACTGCCCTCTTCTTCTGTGAAACACAGATTGTTAAAATAAATGTTTTTGTTTAACTCACAAGGGGGCCCAGTATGAGCTGCTGCATACATTTTTTCTGATGAGTGGTATGAGGGGAGGCCTATGGTAAGACCTGCAAGTCACTTACGCATAGCTCTGACTGCATGTGAGGAACTCACTCAGCACATGAGCTTTGCACTTCAGCCCAGGGATGACAAGCTTGTGTTCTGTCCCTTCAACTGCTGAGATGCTACCAGCAGCATGCCTCTTAAAAAGGATCATATGATGTGCCTGCCCTTACTGAATCTAAATGGGTGCTGATGCGCTGTTCTTGTTTGTCCTAAAGAGTCAACCGTCTTCAGGTGAGGACTTCAAGACTTTATCTGAAATATCTCCAAGAAAACAGAGGGGCCTCTTCTCTGATGAGGAGGATTCTGAAGTGAGTATCTCATTAATAAATCCTGACAGAAATTCATGGGATCTGACTCACCCTGACTTCAGTTCACTCATTTCTGCGGACTCTTTATTTATCTGCAGGATTGGGAACTCTGACATCCATGCATTTACTCCCAGCCATTCTGAAGGTTCTTATTGCTCCAAGAGTGAAATCTCTGGGAACATTTTCCATGTCTTCTGAGAGTTACATTTGTGTGGTACACATAGGCGTTAATTGAAAGCCTGAAGAGGGGAAGCGTCAGTAAATCAAGAGCAAGAATTGTGAAAAACTGCATGTTTAATCTTGTGTCCTCAGCTTCCAGCTAGCAATTAATCTGCAAAGCTGAGGGAACTCCCTGTGGAGTTGCAGGTGATTGGTGCATCTGAGTAAGGCAATATTTCCCTACTTCACAGGCACACTAAACACTTTTTTTAAAAGGAAAACCATGAATGTTCCATTTAGAGTTCTTAAACATATACCATTGCTTTGCAAAGTGACATTTCTTTGGTTTGCACAGGACTTATTTTCATCAAATAAAACTGTGAAGTCCAAAGCTACGTCTCTCCCCACCAGCAAGTCCGTGACAAAAGCTCCACTCTCCTTGTTTGATGATGATGAAGAGGTACGTAACACTTCCTAATGTGGCCTGCTTACAGGAACCCTCCTGCACAGCCTGTTGGAAATGCAGTAGAAAATATTCAGAATTTTACACCACTGAGCTTGTAAATGGAGCACTAAATCCATCTTGCATTGTATAGCATTTCTGAGCACGTGAACAGCATTGTGGAAGAAAATGGCAGCAGAGACTCTTGCGAGGCCTTGGTGTCTTTTCAGTATTTTTGCAGTCAGTGTGTATCATCTCTGGACCTAAACATGAAGGATGTTATTCCTCTGATTAATAGGACTAGAGAATGCTGAGCAATAGAACGGATATGAGCTTCGAGAAACTGTTTTATCCTGGCCTGTGGCATCTAACCATATGGATGACTTCTTGCTTCTCTTGTGTCATGGCTGGTGAATTCCTTTTTTCTCACTTTTCAGCATGTAAGAATTGTAACTAGTATAGAAACTGGGATCAGAGCACAGTTTGTGCAAGAAACTTTAAAACATTGAATTAGTGTGTGCTTTTCTTATCTTTATTTACCCTCTTCTCCCTCCCATGTACCATCCAAAGAGATTTTAACTCTGGGTCTGCAACCTTCATGGTGAGTTAAATTATCCCATAGTCTTAACCTGCAGCAAATAGGAGGCCTGCTCAGAGGTGTAAGACAAGTGACTACTGCAAACTCAAGATAAAGGTTTCATGTTCAAGAGGGGGCTGCTTGCAGCTCACCTTTCTGAATAGGGGCTGTTGAGAAGCAACTGTCAGGATAGTGAAACATTTTGTAATGTGGTAAGGTCTCTGGTATCTGCCATGAAGGTTGTGTTATGGAATTGAAGTTCAAGTTGAGTGGAGAGAAACATAAATAATGTTAGGTGGTAAAGTCAACATATGCTTTTGTGTATTCTGATGCCTACAAAATAACCTACATTAGTGTCTTCAGGTGAAAACTCTCGGTTCTTGCCCAGTGGGAGTGGCTCAGCTTGCCTATTGCCTGTCCTCTCAGAATAGGATTCGTTCTTGATTTCATTACATAGACATAGAAACAGTGCTCCATTGTTGTGCCCCAGCTGCTGTGCAACAGAATTGCTGCGTTGTAGGTTTTGGCAGCTGGTCAAGCCTTATGGTGGAAAATCTGTGGGCCAAAACCAGGCTGCGTGTTTACAAGTTTTTGGTCTATCAAATGCTGTGTGCGTAGAGTTCCCTGTACCAGAATACTGTATCACACTTGAAATTGTCTTCAAAAAGCATTCACAAAACACCATTTCTATATCCTGCTCATCTGAGAGGAGGATGGCAACAGTGTCTTTAATGCTGATGGCTTCTCAGTGAGCTTTTCGTTGTGGTTTTGGCTTTTGACTTTTTAAAGTATTTTAAATAATTTTATTTTAAGGACCTCTTTGGTGTACCTGCCAAGAAACAACAGAAAAAAACCCCGGAAGAGAAAACGAAACAATCAGAGCCATTCAAGAAAGCCTCCAGCTTATTGTTCAGCAGTGATGAGGAGGTACTGAGGAATAATGTTTGGTTGAAAGGAGTTGCTGGGCTTTGTGCTGGGCACTGCTGTTAAGACGGGAACCACAGTCAGACTCGGCTGTGTCCACATGCTGTGCCTACCCCAATCCTGTGACTTGTTTGCTGCTGAGGAAGCTGTCTGATTCTTGGTTCAGATTATTTCAGGGTCTAGGTAACAGAAGTCATGTGGAAGAGAAAAATCAGTATTTTTAATGTAACTTATGGAAAGATCAATAGCAAATTGAGGCTGCTGCCAACAAATCTGACTTAAAGACACTAAAAGAGGAAAATAAGTTTGCTCTTACGGCTTTAATTTCTGTGAGGAAAGTTTAGCAGTTCTAGATAGATATGTGGTGAGTTTTACTTTGTCTTGTGGAAGTTTTTTTTGTGTTGTGGTGTTTGGTGCTTTTTTTTTTAAATCCAGGGATGGGAAAAATGAAACATAAATGACTAGATTTTCCAGAGAGCATCCCTCTTCTAGGGATGGATTAGGTGTTGTCCTGCATCTTAAATGAAAGCCAGAGACACTAAGTAAATTAAACTTGTGTGGAAAGTCTCTGAACTAACCCACATGAACAGGATCCAGATTCTTCTTAGCCCTGCCACCTCCCAAAATTACTCTTTTGTGTAGACTTGATTTTTATTACCTGTACTGTGATTGCTTGTTTAGTGGATACTAGTAATATCTTTAGATGCATTTTTTTATCTTAATGTAGAATAAACCAAGTTCATACTTCAACATGCCTCTAGTCCCTTTCAGAAAGGGGACAAACAAAGGTGGAGAATGGGGCAAACCACTTGAAATGCTGGAAATAAGAAAACACAGAAGCCAGAAAACTCTCCCAAACCCAGAAATGTTTCCTTCTAATGTAGATTTTTGACTTGTTCAGTGGGTAGGTTTGATTAAATGCTAGCTCTGGGTGAGGGGGCGGGGGGAAGAAGTACTATGGTTGAAAATTGAGGAAAGGAGTGGTGCAGCATCATGCACTATAGTAATGAGGTTTCTTGGGTGTGGGTGTTGTGCTTTTTCTTGGGTATTTTTTTGGATTTCTTCCCCATACATCAAACTTGCTAATTATTTAAGTGGCTCAAATTGGGTTCTACTGGGTGACCTTACACGAAGGCAGGAAAATAAATTTGTAGAGAGATGCAAGAACTGCCAAGATGCTGAAGTGTTTCTGCTTATAGAAAAGGTGGGAAAGTGGCTTTGACCAAGACAAAAGAAAACTTAAGGGTTCCTTTATTTTTAAGGAACACTGGAATGTCTCCAAGCCAGCTAAACTTCCTTCTGAAGATGACCGAAAAGAGGACCTTGCAAAACCAGCTAGCACTGTCAGTCATGCTAAAGCTGTGAAGAAGACAAACCTCTTTGAGGAAGAGGACGAGGAGGATTTATTTGCAATCACTAAAGAGAGGTGACAGTCCTGGGAGGGGAGGGAGGGGCATTTTTTTAGAACAGCCCAGCAGTGCCCTCAAAACTGGGCAGACCCAGGTATGTTACAAGTGATGTCCCTTGCTACTGCTGCTGAGGAGGAAGTAAAGGTGTGTGAGTGGGAATGGGCAGGGCTGGGCTCTTTTATCTCTTTTGTATCTGTGGTGGATCTTGCCACCACTGAACTGGCCTGAGACATAAAATCCTCTTGACACCTTTTTATCTTCACTGTGGCAGAAAGCTGTGCAGATAAGAGCGAGGATAGTAAAACTGTTGAGACAGTGAGGAATCAGAGTTCTGTATCTGGGACCACTTGCTGAAAGTGATGGTCCTAAGTTATACTTCCAAACAAATGCAGTACATGGCCTCTGAAACTTCTGCACTGAATCGTTGACTTTCTCCTCTCTCTCATTGCAGCCAAAGAAAGCCACAGAAAGTATCATTGTTGTTTGAAGATGATGCTATTAACGGAGAATCACTCTTCAGCTCCCAATCAACTGTACTTCCTTCAGCTGCTGAGATTGCGGTGGTACATCCCCTTTATTTTAAAACTAACGTGGAGCACTTAGTCTTTTTGTAGTCAATCTTCCTTGCTAGGTACTGAATGTAATTCTAACTTGTTTTAGACAATGGTAGTTCTAGCAAATTGTGAATGGGAACAGGGTAGACTGAACTTACATATAAAACTTCTTACTACCATCAGCCTAATAGATATCAAAATTTTCTTGACCACTAACCCTAAATTTGTGTGGTTTGTTTTAAAAGCCCTTCCTGAGGATGTTTTGAGAGCTCTCAACCATAAAATACCATTAAAGGGAACTGCTGACTGTGAAGATAGGGCTTCACCCTCTGTGTCACCTCAACCCAAGCTGGTTCAAATGTGCTTACAGGCTTCTTACTGGCCCTCTGTTGGAGGTGCTTATACTGTCTTCTGTCTTATGAGCTTAGCCCATAGTGTATTGCCTGTCTGGTTATGCTTTGGAATTGGGAGTAGGAGTTGCAAAAGCTTAACACAGCTGTATCTGTAGTGGGAATTCCTCCACGTGTGTGTGCCACCCCAGCTCTGCACCTTGCCTTTCTGCTTATCAGGAAAAAGTTGTCCTGGCCCATAAAGACAATAGTCTTAGGAACAGAAGAAGTAAAAGGCAAGCCAAGCCTCAGTCTAGCTGCTGACAGTCACAGGAAATCGTGCACCAACCTGACCAGATTCCCAGGGCATTTGCTCTGATCTTGCAAGTGCTTCCTGTCACTCTTCAACCAAACTCAAGAGCCTATAATACTAGAAATCAAAATTCACAAACCAGAATATCCCATGGGAGGAGAGTAGAAGTCAAGAATGTTGCCAGTGTCCTAGACCCCTGCAGAAGACAAACTGAGACTCTGCTGCCCCAAAGCAGCATATGCTTCTTATATACCCACCAATTTTGTGTCAACAACATTCTCTTAATTTTGCAGGATAAAGTAAAACCAGCACAAGCACCACCTTTCTTTAATGAAGAAGAAAAGGAAGATCTGGTAGACAGAGCAGCAAAGTCTAACCAGGTAGAAGATACATTATGGTGTTCAGAAGAGCCTGGAGCAGTTCCTGTGCCTAGAGGAACAGATGTTGCAGGGCAGCAAACAAGGGAAAAAGTGAGGGATTTTCTTACATTAATCTGAAGTTTGGAAAAGGTTCAGTGCTGCTCTGGAACAGAATACCTTTTCTGGATTTCCTCTTCTGTTGCTAAGGAGAGAATAACTCCATCTCAATTTAGGAAAATTACTTGTCAAACAGCAAATTGATTAAATAGCATTTAAAAGTTGTTTTGCAACTGACATACATGAGAGAATTGTTTGGGTTGTTTTTTTTTGGAGGGCTGGGGGAAGAATCTGGGTTTTTTACCCTCCAGAGTGGGTTGGTTAATCTTTATTCCCATGAACAGAGAGCTTTTCTTTAAAAGATAGCCTATACTAATTGTGTAGGCTTTGTTTCAAGCTCAGTAACTTTGTTTCAATATAGTCTGATGGGCTATAAATGGTGTTGGTAGCTTTTTCTTTCAGCATGGTGAATTTCTCCTGGGCAGCACTGTTACAGAACAGTATTGATATTAGGGGGTGTACTGTTGAAGAAGCTTCAGCAGAACTTAATCTTGGGCATGGTCTTACTGAGTGATTGTTGGGGGAATAACCAGGTGATGAATTTCCAAAGGAGTTGTCATGCTTTGCACTTTCTTGAGCGCATTCAAGATTCAGGTAGCACTGCCCACTTCAAAGAATCCGAAGTTGCATGAAATAGGTACTTCAGAGATAATGGCAAAGTGCTTAATGCACCCTTGTGGCACACATGCAACCAGACATACGGATGAGGAGGAAACCTTATGCAGGAAGCTGCTTACCAACAGTCTGTAGTGTAGGGTACAGGAAGAAACTTATTTTCCCTTAGAGCCATAAAGTGTGTTCCCTTATTTATTGTCTCTTACTAATCTGCATGTTGCTGTTCTGTCTGGTGAGGAAAAGTGAGTCGAATAGAGTTGTCGGCTTGGTAATGGATTACAGAACTCTGACAACTGCTGGTGTTTAACCAAGAAACTTAGTGGGGTTTTGTGCTAACCTGAACTAAACAACAGGCTGATGTGTTCAGGGTGGTTTTTTTTTGTTGTTGTTTTTTTTGTTTTGTTTTGTGGAGCCTTTTTCAACAACATCCTCAGAACCAGCCAGCAGTTCAGATTTGTTTGCAACATCACCACCAGATCTGGAGAAAGATGTCAAGACTCAAGCTAAGAAAGTGTTAAGCTTGTTTGAGGAGGAGGAAGAGGAGCGACTGGAAGATGCTGATGGCATTAAAACTGCACAGAAAGAAATTGGTGTGGTGAGTCTGGAGAAGTTCTTGGACACTAAGAAATAGTATAAACCTTACTAGACACACATAACGTACTGGAAACATATTTTTTTCCTTCCTGCTGGATCTCAGGTCAGCGGACACAGACACAATTTGGTTAATATCTTCTCATCAAGTTGAACTGTGAATACAAATATTTACATTGTAAGTTTTTTGCAAATTTGGTCAAGGTGAAATACATAACAGGTCGTTAAAGTTGTGTTTTTGTTACCAGGGTTGTGTGGATTGTAACCTGTCCTGTCACTAGAAAAATAACCTCCTTAAGGAGGGAGTTTCTCACTGTGCGGACCGTTCTCCTCTCCTTCCAGGTTTCTGAGAAAAGTACTCGGCCCAAAAGCACCGGAGTCTTTCAAGATGAAGAGCTCCTCTTCAGCCACAAACTTCAGAAAGACAATGATCCAGACGTAGACCTCTTTGCCAGCCCCAAGAAGTCGATGGTGAATTCAAAGCCCTCCTCTGAATCTGCTATTTAAAAGCAGTCGTTGAAGTGTGTAGCTTACCAGTGTTCCTTAGACACAGCTTAGAAGTCACTGATTTCCAGGGAGGGCCAAGTGCTAATATCAGTTCAGGCGTCATGGGCCAAAGGAGATATACTTTTGATTTGTGACACATCTTTACCCTTTGTCTCTTTAGTCTGCAAACCATATCCTGAAGCCATCATCTGGAGGAGGGCTTTTCGGGGATGATGATGAGGATGATCTCTTCAGTACTGCTAAAACAAACCTGCTGGTATCTGTTCCTCTACTGCAAATGGCTTGTATAAAAGATGTTGGAAAGAAGTGTATGGAAGGGATTTTTTCCATATGTATTCCCTCAAGAAATGAAGTGACTTCTCAAGAAATGAAGTGACTTCTCAAATCCTTTGGAGGGAATAGAAATGACCATTTTGATCCTGAAGACTTAGGGAACAAACAGATACATTAGGTCTCCCGAAGCTGGGATGAGAGGATTGGATTATTTTTATTTTTGTGTACCACTGGGACTGACTTAGGTGTTAGAGAACACACCTGAGCAGAAATCAGAGTAGTAGAGTTCTTATTGTTTACTTGTTTTATTGTTCAACTTGCTAATATTACTTCCCTGTAGTTCATGCGTGACTGATGTGCCTTGCTCTATGACTTCTATAATTGAAGTCTGCAGGTTGGTTTGATCTAAAGTAGTCAACACAGTATTAAAATCCTTGCAATCACTGGATTGTTTTTAGAGGGCGAGCAGCTGCAGTATTGAACTAGACTGCATTTCAGGTGGTCTGAGGTCAAAAGTCCCAACATGCATTCTAAACTGCTCCTCTAGATGTATTTAGCTTAATTGAATTGAAGCCAGTTTTTACTTTAATTTATTTTCATGTCTATAGCTGGAAGTTAGGCTACAAAACTGGCAATAGATCCTGGAAAGAGTTTCTTTGAGGACTGTGAAAGTGGTGGTCTTAAGTAATTAGCACTTGGCAGCTATATATGGAGCCTGTTCGCCTGAAAACACAAAAATAGCAGTGTTCCTTAGCTAGCTTTGTGCTTTTATTTTTCCTGCTGTCCTGTACATGAGGAAATAAGTATGCATTTGGAAGTTTATTAAAAGTGTCATTATTTATCCTTAGCATAGACAGCAAAGGCTGAGGTAGGCTAAAAGAATGGAGGAGTGGAAGGCCCTTGTCATCAGAGAGCCAAAAGGCAATGCCTACAATGCACTGCAGAGTCAAAAGATGTGGATAGGTTTTTTTGCACATAGAAGCAAGATTTTTAAAGGTTTTGCTTAGGTTTTTGGTGTTTTGTTTTTTTTTTTTATATCTGCAGAACATGCTTTTTACCCCATTCATGTTGACTTGTGCTCTTAATGCTTTCAGAAACTTAAGGCCAGTACTGGCCTGTCCTTGGAGACCAGTAACCTTCTAGAAAATGCTTTAAGTGCCAAACAAGATGAAGCTCTGAAGGCAGTAACTACAGAGGCAAGTACCTAAATCTTGTGCCTTCGTCACCATGCAAGGAGAAAGGAGATGTGTAATTTTGTTTTAAATAAGTGTCTTGAAAAGATCGATACCAATGAGCGGATTTACTGGCTGCAGAGTGGCAATGTGTGGCCAAACTTGTCTCTGCTTATCAGCAGTTGCACTGTTATGAGCAAGAAGTTTAAATGCTATTGATACAGTGTTTTATTCATTGACCACATGTTTATAAGGGCAAAGTACAAGGCAGTGAAGAACTACACCTCAGGCCCAGTTGGACTGAAAATGGGTTGTTTCTTCTCTACGTGCCAGTGTCTGTTGGAGTGAATGTGACCTTTAAAGTATAGGTAGGCTTTCTCAGAAAGGAGATCAGGGCATGCAGCACAAATCTGTGGCTATTGAGAATCTTATGATCAGCAAATAAGAATCCTACTCTTGTCTTGCAGAATGAAGGGTCTCTGGGAGAGGCAGTCTGGGTCTGAATTCTGGCTTGCGCCTCACCAGAGATGCTTGTTGGATTTCCATCTGTAGGAGATTAGCTTTTCATTGTGAGGGGTGGGTGTTTTTTTTCTCCCGTGGGCTGAGGAACACAGAGCAAACTCGTAGAGATAGTAATTAGCTTGTCTTCCCTTCTGCTGAAGTATTCCTTGAAGTATAGAACCAAGCTCATCTTCCTTTTTCTAGCTATTGACAGCCTGCTATAGGAAAGATCTCAGCCTGTCTGAGGTTCAGCTGAACACCACATACATTTAAGTGGAAAATATCTTCTCAAAGACTAGGATTCCTCTGACATGCCCTCAAGACCCCCAAACCCACTGTCCTAACCCTTGCAAACCCTCAGTTACTTCAACCGAGTTGAAGGAGCTCTGGCTGCCCAGTCACACCAACAGTAATACAGCCTAGCTTATAGAACCATGGTAGACTACAAACTTGTGGGGAGCAAGCCCTGGGAAGAGCACCTTAGCTCATTTGGATCATCTCTCATTCCTAGATTTGGCCCAGATCTTCAGACCAAACAACTGTTCTTGCTGGTTTAGTCTAGTCTTATTTCTGGCACTGATGGCCTACTTTCTATAGAGGAGCACTCACTTCTCTGAAGCTGTTTTCCTTGCAGGCTGAGAGGCATGAATTTGTAGCCCTCTCAGCTTCTGTGTAGGCTTCATTGAAGTCTGTGTCCCTATTATAGCCAGTCACAAAGAGAAAGGTCAGTTATTGTGATCTGGCAACATGGCTTCAGAGGGTTTTAGGGGAGAGAATAAGCAAGGAGGGAGGGTACCTCTCACAGTTTGACCAGTGTTGTATGTGACCTGGAGAAGATAGAAGTTGTTGGGTTACTGTGGCAAAGTATAATGTTGGGTAGAAGGTGGGTGGAATGAAATGTGATAATGAAGATGGGGCTATGGCATGTGGGGAACTGAAGCTGAAAATTGAGTGACTGTAGCTCTGGTGGTAGAATGTGATGATATCTTCAGAAGAAACTGGTAAGCAGAGAGCTGCATTCTATAGATGTATTAAAATGCAAACTGTGGTCTGGTTGATAACAACTTGTCCACTTGTTTAATTCAGTGTAATTTTGTACAGAAATCTACAGGTCCTGTTTCCATTAAAACCAAAGAGCCTTCATCTCGGATTGGAAAGCTACAAGTAATCAACTTTATTGGCATTTTGACTTTCAAAAAAAAAAAATCTTACTTGCCTCATTGATGGCTCTCTCTGAAACAAAATCTTTTTACTTCCTTACCTTAGTCTTGCATTTTTTTTTCAGATGGCATATCTTCTACTACTTATTCTGTATTGCATGTTTAATATTATTTCCCCCCTCCTGCTTCAGACCTGACTGTGAGCAGCACTATTTATTCTATTCGGGGGGCAGAGGGTGGGTTCCTCTTTGACTTGCTGTTCTTCTTGGCACTATTTTAAGTATGTTCAGAAACTCCTAGGGGTTTGGCGTTTTGCTTGTGTCCCTCTTCTGACACTAAATGACTAATAACTGTCTATATCATCATATCCTTGTTAACGTCAGAACCATTGTTGTCCTCATACAGGATACTGAGCTGCTTAGGTATTTGGTCTGACATAATATGGTCATGCTGTTCCTGAAGCTCTTATACAGAATAATAGTGTTGAGCACTCCACAGGCTTGGTGGGAAAGAGGACAGGGGAGACACAGAAATGCGTGGGTGTGAGAAAGGCCAGAGACTTGTAGAAGTAGAATTTTAATGACTACATGTGCTAGTTCTTGCTGCTTCTCTGGAGCCATGCTTGCTCTTGAGCAGTATTAACATGATCTCTTTTTGTGTGTATGTTTTTGTTTTCTCTGTTTTGTAGGCTAACTTAGCTATTAACCCAGCAGCCTTACTACCTGGTGCACTGCCTAAGGTCTCCAATGTAAAGTCCCCCTTACCCGTTCTGGATACTCCATTACATGAACCCAAGGATGTACAGAGCAGCGAAGCCTTCTCTGCTGCAGGAAACAATGAAGAACTAGGTGTAAGCTTTGATCAGCCTATGCAAGCGGATACCTTGCACAGTGCCAATAAGGTAACCTTGGTATTTAAGAGGATAGAAAGGGGGATTAAAAACACAGACTGTCCTCATGCAGGAATTTGTGTTTTGATATGCCTGTTCTGCTAATGGTGTGGTCTATCTGAATCTAAATGGAGATATGGAAATCTAAGCCCCTGTCACTTCCATGGACCACTGAAGAGAAAGTCAAGCCTACAACGTTCTTAGCTATCTATATAAGGGGCTTATGCATATGCCAATTCTGTGCCTTTTTTAAGGCACACATGTACATTGCCAAATACAGTGGTTTTCCATATAGATTAAAGGTATTTTAGCATAACATCTTGTCCTGTCCCAGGAGACACCAACCTGAAAACCATAAAAAAGGCATCTCTCTAGGCTAGCTGTACAATACATTATGGACAGCTGCTGTGGCAAGATATCAAGAACACATCACTACTGTATGTTGGCCTTTACCTCTGTGGATAAAAATGTCATGTTGTCCTGAACTGTCACTCCCAATTCTTTTTCAAAAAAACCCTTTGTTTTTAAAGAAAAAAACCACACAAAACCAAAACAAAGTGTTACAGCTTTTGACAAGGCAGATCTCTGCCTCCTGACTCGCTTGGGTTTTATTCATACCTTTTACTTTACAGACTGCAAAAGGCATATTCTAATTAAAATTTTGTGGTTCTTAAAAAAAAAAATGCTTGAACCATGTAGTTAAGACTTGGTCTGGGTGCTTATGATTTTATAAAACTCTTGGGTTTTCTGAGAGCAGCAATTTGAATAAAATATGATCTTAAGTTTGTTTCTTTCTTTCCTTACTGGTGCTGGAGCTGTTCATTGCTAGATGAGCAGCAGAGATGACTTGGGAAGATGCAGCAGCTGTCACCGCAATGGCTGACATGACCCCGTAGTGTCAAATGAGTTTGAAGCTTGTACATCAGACTAATGCATTACGATATAGGCATATTTGTTTCCAATACCAGCATGTCTGGCACAAGAGACAAAACCCTCTATCATGATTCTTTTAAATAGATAAAAGAAAGGCTTGCAAAAGAATAGATCTCTTGTAGCTGCATATGGTCAACCTTTAATGTTCATTTTAGCATAGTGATGATGCATGTTTGTTTACAGAAGTAATTTGAGAAGAATCCTCTCAGTAACTATACAGTGAATGATTGTTGTGGCTTGGGTTACATGTTTTAATTTTGGCAGGTCATTGCTTCTCGAACCTTTCAAGTTTGAGTTTAAGCTGTAAATATATGCAGCCAAATGCATTTTTTCTCAAAGACTAGAACAAAGCAACCTACCCAGCATTCTGTCTGTCCTTTCAAAGAACATTCATTGCATGGAGCGGGGATCACTTTTTTTCAAGTGCACCTCGCTTCCATCATGAATTTCCTGGTTTTCAGACATGCTCTGATCAATACAGGCCCACATTCTGAAGGCCGATGTGCTTCTACAATGATTCTGACAAAAGCACATATGCTGTGTTACAGCATATCCATCCACATTGTCCTTCTGCTCCAACACAGCAATTAACAAAAGGGAAGAGGAGATGGTACTGACCTGTTCCCTACTGATGTGAATACTGCTGTCTGCAGGTGATATGGTAGAGCCTATGTAATGGAAACTTGCAGGGGAACTTCTTTAAAACTAGCAAAGGAATGAACTGCAGCAGGCTATGCGTAAAATGAAATTAAATGGAAACATAATTGTTCATAACTTGAATAAGTGACTAACTGCACTGCAGAAATCCCTGGATTAGCAAGCTGTCAGACTGGCTAAGGTATTACCTAAAGCCGAGGGGCTTGAGTGGCTTGCTGACCTGTGTTTTGACTCTCTGCTTGTGAGTGCTGTTGCTTTTGTACCCCAATTCCACCTGCTGTGGAATGACCAGAAGGCAGCAAATCAAAAGTCCTGTGGGTTATTTATCTGAACCTTGCTGCAAACTGTTATAAGCTTGAATGTCCCACTTGTTCATCTTTCACCTTTTGGAAAAATGGGGAGAATGGACGATTCTGAGCTGATGATGCATGGTTCCTGCTGCTTCTCCCTATAACCTAGATCAGCATCTGCTCAGCAAGATTCCCAACTAAGCATTTGTTTAAATGCATGTGCAGCTGTTTACGTTACTTAAGTTCTGCTCACAGCTCTGGTTGTAGTAAACTCCCTTTCAGTTGCTAGTATGAAATGGGTAATGCACATTAATTGCAGCGTTGTGAAGGCAGACGAAGTGCTACAAGGAAACATAACAGGAATCCTAACCTGTCTTCAGCAAAGTGTGGGGTTTCTCTCCTCCTATATAACCGTGCTCTGCTTTTACTCCTTTCTTGCAGACCAGGATCAAGGTTACAGGAAAGCGAAGACCACCTAGCAGAATGGCCCGCCGTCTAGCTGCCCAAGAGTCTGAAGAGAGTGAGGAGGTGGACAGTGCTAAAGAATCACAATTCTCTCTACCAAAACCGACGTCAGCAGTAGTGAACGTAAAGGAGCCTCTTGCTACTGAAGCAGAGTCCAAGGAAAATGGCTTTCTCTCAGGCTTGTCATTACCAGCTCATAGCAGTCTTCTGCCTGCTGAAACAAACTCAGTCCTTCCTCCAGAATCCACAGACCAAGGGGATGATCTTTTTGAATCAGAAGACCTTTTTGCAAGCAGCTCAACATCCAGACCAGCTGCACAGTCAAAGTTAAAGGAAGGGATGCCAGACAGTGTGCCTAACAAACATATGAAGGGCAGGGAGAAGAAGCCTGATTTGTCTGTTCGGGGTGGTCAGGACAGCAATGATCTCTTCCAGCCTGTACAGCAAAAATCTTCAAGAAAAAGCAGCCCTATACCTTTTTTGGAGGAAGAGGAAGACTCTCTCTTCACTTGTCAGAAAACTGGAAAAAAGGAGCTGAAATCTGCTGTCCAGCAAGCTGTTGATCCTACTGCCCGAGATATCTTTGAGGTAATGGTTAAGCCTGCAGCCTTGGCCTCTTTGATTCCCAGGGCCTTATGCAGACCTCTCTACTTAGACACAGGTTTAATGGAGGCTGCTGAGTTGGATGGGATGTGTGGGATAGGTAGTGAAGTAAACTGTCAATCATGCTCTGCTACTAGGCAATAGAGAACTCTGTCTTTGGATGTTCAGCACCTTGTTAGCAAGAGTGAATTTAAAGGTGGAATTTTAACATAGAGCGGGCACATCACTGAATTTTCTGTATGATTATGACCTTTTTCAGGGTAATAAAGTATTTTCTTCTTAATTGTTAGCTGTCTATTCCATGCACAGCAGCTCAAATAACTCTTTTAAAAAATGAATAAAGTTGGCAGGCTGGGCAGCTGATACAAGCCTCTGTGTGCTGTAATTGACCTGTGCACAATCCCGCACTAAGGCACTTCTGCCAAGTCCTCCATGGGGAGAACGAAATCAAAGTTCCTGGGTTTGAGAAGCCCAAAGCTGTCAGTCTTCTGAACATGCCAGCTGCTGTGTACAGATAACTTGACTATTCTCTTGAAGTGTGTTGTATGTTGATGATCTCTTTATTCTTTTCTCCAAGGATGATATATTTGCTACTGAGGCAATTAAACCAACGAACAAAGCAAAAGAGAAAATGCCAGAGACTAACCTGTTTGATGATAACATTGATATTTTTGCGGATCTCACTGTAAAACCAAAAGAAAAGAAGAACAAGAAAAAGGTGGAACAAAAATCCATATTTGATGATGATATGGGTAAGTGTCTAATGTCTTGCTGCTAGTCTTATCATATTGTCCTGAGCTGCATTCATGAGAGATGTTTTAGAACCCTTTGCTTCACTTTTCAACTGCTCCAAAACCTCTCATCATCTTTGGATTTTAACCTTGGATGAGAACTTCCTAGATTTGTGGAATGAGCAGAGCATTTAAATGGTTTAGGAGAGTGTATAAAATTCTTCCGTGAGAACGAATGGTTTAATTACTGTAGGGGTTTTCTCACCTGTGGGAATTAGAAAATTTCTCTTGCCTGGAGTAAGAGACTAATCTCATGTTGTTATGGCTCTAAGAGATACATTCTCTGTTTCAATTTGCACAGCTTTTTCTATTGTACTTTCAGATAAATCACTGATAAGAAATTACCATCTCCTGTCAGCCCACCTTAGCTATTGTGTTGACTACCTTGGAACCCATAAGAATTAGTTTACATCCATGTATGCCCAGAGCAATTTACTAATACTACACCTGAGAGCAAAAGTTTGCCCTGTATAATTTGTTGAAAAAGCAGCATATAGTAATGTGAAATAATGCAAAGCATGTTCCTTTCTTGTTCTTCATCAGTGGAGGTATCGAAAGTTGTTTGATCCCTGACTGTGTCTGTTCTCAGGCTCTTCATGTTTATAGCTCTTCTTTGGGATTGCATGTATTTCTTTTCCTCTAAGAAAAAAAATTCCTTTCTCCTGTAGCTTTGATTCTTGTCAGTCTTCATTCTTTCTAACCCATTCAAATTGAATCTGGCTTATCACTGTTTTGCTTGGACTGCTGTTAAGCATTCTAGCCTAATGGAATGACCTGGCTGAAGTCTCTATGTTAGAAAACTTGCCAGAGAATTAACATCTTGAGATTTCAAAACCTTTTCAATTGATATAAAAAACAAGACTTAAAACATTTGTGGGCAAGATATTTGAAATATGTATTGGATTATTAAAATATCTTATTTTAATAATTTACATATTTTCATGTAGCCTATAGTAAATAAAAGAATTTCATAAACAGCTACCCCTTCCAAATATTTCAGTACAAAAATACGGACCTCATATTGAAAAAAACAGTTGTAGAGTGCCGCATGAAAGTATCCTGGAAAATTTGCCACAACAGGACCTGTCTGTTGCACTTCCACTTTTGACATCTATGGTGCTAGAGCTTGTTTGATGTCACAGCTGATTACGATATCTACAGCATTCTGTTTCTGATAGACTTCATTTTTCTCTAGGGCGTTGACTGTTTTGTGGTGCAGCCATAGGTACGCAGCTTCTTAGTCCGCAGAAGTATGGTGCTCCAGAACACAAAGAGGGTGTAGGGAAGATGCCTGAAGGTGGGGATGCCCTTCCTGCAGTACAGTAGTAGAACTGGCACTTGCCTGTGCTTCAGGTTATGGTTTGGCTTAGGCCATCATGGTAGCAATCTATCAGGGCTGTACGTTGTTGTCTTAGGAGATCCTTTCTGCTGCAAATAAAACAGTAAGTGGGTGCAGTTTGTGGGAGGTGAAGGTTGCAAGCTGCCTGCCTTTGTTCTACCACCGCTTCTAGTCACTGTTTTACTACATTTGTGTTAGGTTTGTTGGTGGCAGTATTAGAAAAACTCTTTCTCAGGTCTTTATCCTCCTAGCCTCCTCAGTGACCTTATGGCTGATGACACAAACCTCTTGATGTCACCTCTGCCTGTCCTGGGAGAGTCTGCAATACTGTCACTGAGCTTTCTCATGCATTGACAAATACTGTTTTCCATGGCCAAAGCTTTCATACTCCTAAAGCCTTGTTATAAAATGGAAGTGATACCTCACCTGCTTATGGCAGTCACTGTACTTCTCTGCTGTGAAGCTAATCTGTGTGATAGCTTCTTGCTCTGGAGTGATGCCAGTAGGGGATTACTCTCTTTTACTGCCTGTCTAAACTGCCCTTGTGCTGAAATGCTGTCCTGTAGTATTCCTGTGTGATCCCTATGAACAACACAGTAGCAAATGTGTTGGAGTGGAAGAAGTAGTAAGAAGAGAAAAGCAGGCACATTGTGACAGGCCACTTCGTGTTTGGTCTCTGCTCAAGGTTAGGATACATGCTGAGGGAGGAAATAAGAGTTTTTGTACTCTGGACTAATAAATGCCTATTAAGCTCTGTGTAAGACTTGTGTTTTCTTAATAGGGATCCAAGACTCATTATGTGCTACTTATACTGGCCCTGTGAATCACCAGTGATTCAAATCTCAGTCTTGCATTTTTTTATTATTCCTTCATAATCCGGATGCATGATCTGAGTATCCTAAATTTAAAACCTTAGTGTATAGGAAGAGATATGCTGTTGTGCGTGCCCAGGAAACCCTAGGGCAACACTTCAGCATGTGTATGGTAGCAACTTCATCTCTTTCCATGAGCACAGTCCTAAATACGAGCAGCACAGGCCACAGCACAAACTGCAGGTCTGTGAGCTATGTTGCTGGCACAGGTATCTGGGTTGGAGGGTTTCATTTCTACCTGTTGTTATCCTTCAGGAGATAACTCTGTCATAATAGCAATGTGATAATATTTTTCCAATTTGTGGTCACAGTTATTCATAACAGAAGTGCTTGTATTGGGGAAGGTGGTGGGAGATCTTGATTCAGGACTGTATAAAGACTCTTTGAATGTTCAGCAGGATGGTGGTTGTAGCTGTCTGCCTCCTTGCATCTTAGCTGTGCTCTGTTCTCAAGTGATTTATGCTGTGTTCTTATTGTGCTATAGATTAAAGGCTCTCGTATGGCTTAGCGAATGTCATAACAGTAGTCACTAGCAAGTCCTTTTCCTCTTCTGATTTTCTTTGTCCACAATCTCACAGCTCTTGGATCTTTCAGGTTCCTCAGATGCTAATGTTCTAGATAAGAGGGATGTTAATCTGGCACTTTCATGGTAGAATTTGTTGTGGAGATTTAATTTATTAGTACTTCTCAAATGTTTATGAGCCTGAACATGTTATAAAATACAAGTATTATGCTGCTCTTCTGAGAAGAAAAAATATTCTGTTTGACTTACAGCTAACAGCTCCCACCTGTGTCCTTACAAATGCATCTAAAATTGCAAGCAGCAGGAAACCATTTGTCTATCACAGAATGTCCTTGGCAGTCACTGCTGTGTGCTGGAGACTCTTATGTACAACGTTACTTCTGTTTGACAGTCACTTCACATTAAAATCTATCTTTTTTTCTCCTTTAGATGATATCTTCTCTAGTAGCCAAGCCAAGATTTCCACTCCCAAAAGCAGATCTTCCCAAGCAACCCCAGAAGCAAAATCGGAAAGCAAGACACGGAACACATTTGATGATCCGCTGAATGCCTTTGGAGGCCAGTAGCCAAGGGGAGTGTGTTGCAGAGAGGCAACCTTCCTTTGCTGTGTCTAGTACTAATACTCTGGATTCTTTAGTCCAGTAGAGATGAAATGAGATGGCTATGGATATTTAAATTAGATTACCCATTTTAAATGGTTCATATTCTCTTGTGCTAAATTATATATTTTTAGAAAAAAGACAGTAACCTCCTGCTATGTTGTTTCTGTGGTGTCCAGATGAATATAGCCTGTGCAATACCTGCAATTAAGTAATCTATTATACAAAGTATAGTTTGTTTTATTGAACAGATCTATAGAAAGAATAATTGATAAATAGTAAATGGAGTCTATTAAACCAGATCTGTCTGTATGCCTTACTTTTTTCTTTACCGCTTGCTGAGGATGTCTGCATCATGACTTGGAAACAAGCAAAATCATCACCATGGTCAGCTGCCAATCTACTGAGCTAATGTTAGGGTAAGGCTGGGTTCTGTTATCAGGTACAGCTTCTCGTCTTATGTAATCAAGCAGTTAACAAATTTTAATGCAGGACTTGACACCTGCTAGAGGTAAGGTATTTCATATTGGCTGCTAATGTGGTCTGTAAAAATAACAATGATTAAAACTTTTCTGCCAGAAAGAGTGTGTTACAGATGAGTGTCTGGTGTTCCATGAAAACAACAGAAATCTAACATTGTCTTCTGTTCAAGTTGTAAGCCACTAAATGAGACTTTTCACCTGCCTGTATTTGCCAAAGTTTTGCAAATAACACTTTCCAAGAAGTCCATCTGTACTGAGCATGCTTGGCTACTTTGGTTAACAAACCTATGTGCATACCTTGGTGCAGAGACTCAACTTGTGCCCAAAGGCTTGCTGTCTGCTTTCCTTTCTCACACATTGTGGGCTGTTTAGAGGCGGTTGCTATTTTGTAGAATCCCTTTAACCGTCCGATGCATTTGGCTTAACCTTCTTGCTTCCTGTATTTTCTAGATTGCCCTTCTGGAGCTGATGCCATTAACTGTACTTCATGCCCAATGGTAGGCACTTGCTCTCCTCCATGCATGCAAGCAGAGCAAATGCATAAATGCAGAAGGATCAAATGTTTCTCTTATTTTACCAGTGACTGCCTGCAATTCTGACTTTAAAGCTAGGTGCACTGTTTATATGATAGTGATGTACTACTTTTCTACTCTTAAGACTGTTCTGCTCCCTGTAAAATTAAAGCATGTGCTCAGAGGACTTTGAAAGCAATTCCCACTTTCACTGAAGCCCTTGTTCTGAGACATCTGCTTCAGTCTCTTGTTTCTCAAGTTGGATTTACTTCATCAGGCACAGTAAACTAAGCCAAAGCATCTAGCACTAATGAGGGCAAAGCAGAAGGAAAGGTTGGAAGGGATAGAGGAGAAACACTGTGTATTGATTTGTGCCATAGGTGGGCCTGGCAATGATTCATGTTAAGTGGGGGGTAAGTAGGGAGTAGCATGGAAAAGAATGTGGGAGCTATTTGCAAATGCGTGTCTACAGTGAGAGCACTTGCACTTTATTTATAGTCATTACATCTGCTGCATATGCCTCATATATTATTTGAACTGCTTCTTCACTCCTATATTCAGTGCTTAGAAGGGCTTCAAAGACATACTGGGGGAGAGAGGAAAAAGATGATGAATTCTTCCATTTCTTTTCTGCATCCTCCTTTCTTCTTGGCCCTTCACATTAATAACTTCTGTTAGCATTGCAAAGAGTGCTGTTCACAAGCCAAGAACGCTGGGGGCCAAAAGCTGCTGAGGGAAAAAAAAGCTTCTGCTTTAAAGTGTTAAGCTGTAATGTGGAAGCTCTTGCTAGAAACTTGCATCATGACATAGATCAAAACCTTTCCTCCCCCCTAGTCTTTCTAAACTGGCACGGGGACAGTGTCTTCCGTCTGTTAAAATGTGTGGTTCTCAATTAACTCCCCATAAGAATGCCAAGCCTGGTCTAGGCACTTCACTTTTAGAAGGGCTTGGTCTGAGCGGTGGCTTTTTTAACTGAGTTTTGGCTTGGTGTGTTTCTTTTTTGCAAAGTTGATAAACCATAGCTGCAATTTCTGGGAAGGGCAGGGCTGGAGGCTCAGTGTTACGGCACCCAGGCCTTGCTCCGTGCTCTGTGTCAGAGGGCTGCCATACCTGCTCTGTGCAGGTGAAAAAACACAGTATTTGTTCAGAGTGTTTTAACTGCCCCTGAAACCTAACCGCTAAGAGTAAGGATAGGTCTTGCATAATTTAAAACCTAAACGGAAACTGAAGTTGTTAAAGTAATTAGCCCCTCCTAATATGCTAAGCTGGTTTTCTCTAGGATTTTGCTGGACAGCTGTGATCATCAGAAGGAAGGACTGCTGCTGGAGACAGGCCAGATCACCTTATGTTGAAGCAGAAGCAGAGTCAAGTACTGACCTTGAGTAAAGGTACCAAAGAGCAGTGCTTGGCTGCCTGCCTGCGGCAGCCAGTGCTTGGCTGCCTGCCTGCGGCCGGGGCTGCCCCAGGCCCGTATCCTGCCTGAGGACACGGGTGAGGCCGGCACAGCCTGGGAGTCGCCCTGCTCCTGCCCTCTAGGGGCCCAGCGCTGCCCTAGCATGGATCAGCAATCCCTGGGCCCTTCTCGAGTGGCCTTTGAGGTATAAATGATGACTTGCACATCTTTCCTGAGGAAAAGCCAAGGGCGCGTATGATGCCCTGGGGCTGGGGCGAGCCCCCAGAGCCGCCGCCTCCCCCGGCGCCGGGGGCAGGAGGGCACCAGGCCGCTATCAGTCCCGCCACCGTTGGACTACATGTCCCAGGTGCCCCCGCGGCCTCCCCGGCGGCTGTCACGTGGCCGCTGTTATTACCCGCGGGGGCGCTGCATCCGGGTCCTTCCCCGCGCACGCTCTGCCGCTCCGCGTCTTAACGACCAGACCGACGCCCGCGCCTGACGGCGTCGGGAGCACCGCCCCTCGAGGGAGTTGATTGGACGAGCTGCATGAGAACTGGAGTCGCATTGGCCCGTAGGAGGCTGCCTGGCGGGGATGTCATAAAGGCTAGGTAGGCGCGGAGCCTGCCGGGGAGTGAGTGGCGGCGTTGGCTGGTCCTGGGTCGTGACGCTCTCCCGCTCCATGAGGCCCGCCGGGGCTGGCGAGCTCCTGTGAGACGCGGCGGAGGGGGCTGCGCGGGGGTAGAGGAGCAGCATCTCCCCCCGAGCGGGCTCGGCGGCGGCAGGTGAGGTGAGACCCCGCCCTCCCTTCTCCCGTCGCGGACCGGGACGGCGGTCCCCGGGCTCTTAGGAGTGCTGCTCCCTCAAGGGCTCTGCGGCCGGAGCGCCGATCGCGGTGGAGGCAGAGGGGCAGTGCTCTAACCGCTTCCTTCCCCCGGCCCCGCTGGCGGGAGGTGCGTCCCTAGAGGGAAGAGGGGCGGTTGCCCCTGAGGGCGGGCCGGGGGTCCGGCCGGCGGGGCCCCGGGCTGTGAGGCCGCCCCGAGGCGCGGTGGCGGCAGGGGGTGGGCGGCTGCTCTCGCGCCTTTGTTTGCGGGAACTTCGCTCCGCCGGCCTGGGTCCGGCCCGCCGCCCCGGTGCGGGGCTGCCGAGGGGGTACAGCTGCCGTTTCCTCCTCTGCCTTCCCTCAGCCCGGACCAGTCCCTGTTTTTATGTGTCTCTGGAGTTTGTCTCCAGCTCTGACTCTCCTGAGGGCTCAGCCCTTCTCAGGAGGTTTTTGGGCATTAACATGGTCGGGTTGTCGTGTTGCTCGTGAAAACAAAAAAAGATAGCAGGTAGGACCTGGAATGCTGGCTGAAACTGGAGTCCTAAAACTACAGTGTTACTGATGTTGTTTGTGGCTATCTGTTGTACGACCTAGATAGTGATTTATTGCTTCTTAATAGCTATTTTATTGTTCGTCAAGAATAAATTGAAACTCTTTAACAGCTACATTCAAATGTTGTTAGAACTATACTTGTTTGCTTTATAGGTAAAAAATCCCAAACATGAACAGCAATGCACCACAGCTGTCCTTAAAGCTGACTTGGCTGGAAGTGGAATGTAGTTTCCTGACAGATCATCTTACAAGGAAGTTGTAAATCCTTTGTAATGGACAGCAAGAAAGAACCTCCTTTTTTCAATGAAGATAATATGGGACCATTTCGCTACAAGCTTCCTTTTTATGAAACTATGAAGCTCTTCATTGAAACACTGACAGGAACAGGCTTTGAACTGCGAGTTTCCCCCTTTGAAACAGTTATTTCTGTGAAAGCTAAAATTCAAAGACTCGAAGGTACTGCTCTCTCTTATGTTGGCATAAACTTAATCACTTTAGAGGAGGTCTTGTTTTACAAACTATAACTGCTAAAATCAAACCAGATCACTTAAATAACTTGTTCAGTAATATGTATATAAACTAGGTGCTCAGTTTATGGCTTAGGTTTAATTGGAATTGAGTTGTTTTTCTGGCCCTTCATTTTCTTATCAGTTCATGGCTTAGGCTTTACTGGAATTGGTATTTTTGCTCTTCTTGTTTTGTTTTGTATATTGCTATTGAGATAAATCTTTAAAATGTGTTATGGTAAATCGTGAGTTGTTTTGATATTATATGGGATATAATATTTTTGGTGTTGAAAAGATTCTCTGACATAAGTTGTTAACTAACAAGGTTATAAACTTGAGTCTTCCCATATGTCTGGCTTGCAACAGTGTGAGCATACTTTTGACTAGGGGCTATGGTTGTTGCTTCTGAGGTTAGTCAATTTATGGTTTGTGATACTGCAGTCACAAGAGCAACTGCAGTGCTGGCAAATCCCAAAGGCAGCTTGAAGTTACTGATTTGAATTTTGTTTAGGTGAGTAATCTCTTGCTGTTAGAAGTCTGTCCAAGCTATGCTTTCTCTTAAAGTGATGAACTTGGCACATCCTGCAAAGTGAAAACCTGCTTTAAGTTATGAGGCCACACCTGGTGCTAATGCAAGGAGAAAAGATGTAGGTTGGTCCTCTTTCACTCCTTTTCCTCGGTGATGGAAGTGAATCTGAATGAAAGAATGTGATTTGAAATACCTGTATATACATACTTTAGCTACTTTGAAGTATTGCATTCTCTTTCTCACTTTGGAGGAGTTAAGGAACTATGTAGCTGCACAACATGAAAGTACCGGAGTTGATAATTTTAAGAAAAGGGATCCTCTCTTTCCCCAGTGTACTTGTACACATTTTTCATGCTTCTGTCTGTGTGGAACCCACCATCTGGGAGATGTAATATCATGCTTTAGCCTTGAATCTGTGGTACTCTCCTGCTCTTATGGAAATCTGTGCTAATGGATGGAGAAAAAAGTAGCTGCCACAAGTCTTAAAAACACAGAAGCATTGCAGTCATAGGGGTGACTTTTTGCTCCTAAGGTCACATAGTAGAAGGTCTACCATGTAGGTAACTAGCATTTATATTAGTGTAGCTCTGTGGATGTACTTTTGTTTACTGTGGACAGGGTCATAATTAATCACAAGTCAGAGAATGTGTTGACGAACTTCTGGAGGCTCAAGGTGAAACAAGAAAAGGAAAGGGTTTTTCTTTTCCATGACTGAATATAGGCCTAGGAGAGATGCAAACAGATATGTGATAGAATACTAAGAGTGAATTAAAAGGGAGTATAGGCAAGAGAGTATGGAAGAAGGCCTGCTGCCTGGATGGTATAGGTAAAGGCAGTGAGCTTTAAAGGATCCATGAAGAGACCAGTGGGAGATGTGAGGAAGAGAAATTTTAATTTCTTGGAGTCCAAAACAGGAGATTGCAAACAGACATATTGAATTTTACCTACAGGTTATTATGTAGACTGGGTGTGCCTAGCTTACAAAAGTGTCATAATTTCGTATTTGAAGAACAGCTCAATAATGAAGTTATAATATTGCTTGTTCAGAATTTTGTTCACATGTTGTAGTTCATAGGATGATAAGGTAATTAATGGCTTAGGTGCCTGCTGCATAGACTTAATTATTAATAAGCAAATTTCCTTAAAACATGGAAGATGAGGGTTCAGTGCTATTTATCACTGAATTAGAAGTCAGTTGAAATACCTTGGTAATCTGGAACAGAGTTAAAATATCTGTGATGTCCAGATTAATATGATTTGTGGGAGGCAGAGTGAAAACAGATTGATCGGCTGTGTGTGAAGGGGACAGATGCACAATGACAGATTAATTTTATGTTGTGTTTGTGGTTGCTATTGCATGTAAAAAAATAATTAACACCTTTTCAGTGATAAAGTTCCTATTATAGTGCACAAGTTCGAGCAATGAATCACCCAGGTGGAGTAAAAGTCATAGAGTAATTTTGCTGTTGCAATTTAGCATGGGAAGCAGAAAGCTTACATCTGTTGCTGTTTTTCCCTGTTTATTACTGTATTGTGTCAAATTTCATAGTGTGTGGACCTTTCTCATTTAAGCTGCACTTCTGGCTGAGGATGAATGAATAGACTATATAAGGTCCCTCAGGTGTATTGGCCCCATGGATTCATTTGGGTGTTGAGGATGATGGTATGTAAGCATACCAAAAGGCAATTTTGGGGGAAATTATCTGAGACCTGAGATCTCTAAGAACAAAATCTAGACTTGTATCAGAAGTTAACAAATTTGTTCAAATGTCACCAGTGTCTCTGATTGTAAGAGGCTAATAATAAAACTAAATCAAAATGAACTGATCTTTGTCAACAACTGGAATATCAATAGGTGTAGACTGCCTGTACTGTAATAAAAAAGGATAATATGGATGGCATGTTAGGAATTTTGTATATTGCTGATACTGTTTGTCATTCTTGGTGCCTGTTTAATGATCTGATATGGAAAAGGTTTGTTTAGACGGCTGTAGTAGAAAGTGGTACCTTACTAAGAAAGAGCTTCAGATCTCCAGCTTTCTGTTTCAAGTTGGTTTTACTCAGTAAAGACTATGGGTAAAAATTTATTAATTCGTTCTAATGCATCTGAAATTCCAGTGCAAGTCAGCTTGTAAATTGAATTTAAAGCAGATCTGATGTGTGTTCAGATCAGATCCAGGCATTTGTCCTCCAGTGTGTTCCATGTGAAGTAAGCACTTGGTATCCAAAAATTTACCTTGACTTTGGAGCCACCTACATTAAGTTGCTCCTAGTGTCAGGTTCACTGAATGAGCCTTTTGAAATGGTACACGAGATGAAATAGCTCCCTTTGTCTCTACTGGCGAAGTAAAAGCTAGAATGCACACAGCCAGCAACAAAGTATAGTGTTGCTAGCATGTGTTGATGGACATGGATAGGATGGTACCTGAGTTTCAAGGTGACATGAAAGACTGAGCTTCAACACATGAATGGCATTTAAGAATATCGGGATTTAATTGAAAGATAAAATAGCTTTTTTTCTTTTTTTCTTTTTTTTTTTTTTTAAACTGGGGAGATCCGTTCTTGCTACCTCCATTGCACAAGTCTTTGTAGCTGCTGGTCTGGATGAAGTTTAGTATTCTTCATTTAGAAACACCAACTGTTATATTGAATTTCATAGAAGGAACATTGAGATAGTGTATTCCTTGCAGTGGTTAATTCTTTCATCTATTAAAGAACCATAGATAATACCTGTAAACACGTTTGTTCAGTAAGATAGGATCAAGTCTCAAGGGAGGAGGTAAGGTTTGGGATTTGGTGGTATTATAATTATTATTAGTATTATTAACTTGTCAGAATTAATTTGCATTGTACAGTGTGGAGTGTTAAAGCCTCCATTAGTGTAGCTAGCTTACAAATAAGAAAAAACTCAGTCATGGTTTGTTCAGTGACTGCTTACAACTGAATTTTATGATTTCTGTGTGTGGAAACATCTACCTTTTTAAATGAAAATTTAGATGTTCTCTTATTCTTGTATTATTATCTTGTATTATTCTGAAAGGGGAAAAACATTATTTTGCTGCCTATGTACAGCAGCTTCACCTTAAGTGAAAGGAACTGGATGAATATCAAGCAAACTTCTTCTGGATGTTTTATTTCTTTCAATATTTTGTGAATTCAGAGGATGTCATAATGATATTTATTACTACTTGCATTTGAGAAAATAGCTATGCTTCTGTCAGGACTGGAGTAAGTGGATTGCACAAGTGTGAAGAGTGTTTAGCAGAAACAATCTTGTTTTTCTTCTGTCTACTACTTTTTATCTGTGTGTACTGTTTGCTTTGTCGTTTTCCCGTTTACTGTGCTGATAGAGAGTAGAAGTTCATGAAGCTTTTTTTTAAGCTTATTTTCTCTGAGCTGGGAAAACATTTCTACATATGCAAGCCTGTGCCTGGATCAGGTGGTTGAAGCAGCATCTGGAAGGTGTTAGTAAGTTCACCTTTGTCACAAAATTTTGTGGGCCTGTATTCTTACTGGTGACTCGCTGTTGTTGGAGTCTCCTCTTTGTCAGTCCCTAGGTTGAAGAGTAGGTCAGTACTGACCACCATTTACACTAATGTAGCTTACCATTATGAAAATGGAGGCTGGGGAGTTTGATAGTTGTGAAAATGGTTGTGCTGTTGTGAACCTTTGCACCTCTTTCCTAGTGTAGCTATTTTTTGGGGGGAAATAAGGCTGTCAGCCCAGCCTCTCTGTAAGCAGTAACAAAAAGTAAATGTTTAAGAAACTCTAGCAAAATCAGCACTGAATGAAAGATAAGCACACTGTTTGTGGTGCTTTTAAATGTGGTAACCTTCTACCCACAACATAAAATAGAGTTGGTTCTGAAATCTACAAGAGTTTTTCTGGGTCAGACTTGACCATGTCAGTTTCTCTGGTGAGCCTACTTAGCATGCCAGAAAGAAGAGTAAAGCAGTGAAGCTTAAGGGTGCATCTGATCTGCTGATTCAGAGGCACGATAGAGTACCTACTTCTCTCCTCTCCTCCCATTTCAGGTAGGTCAGATTGTCAGCACATCCGTAGCCATTTCAACAGGCAGTCTGCAGACTCTTCTGTCCAGCTATAGCATCACCTGGCCAGCACTTCCATTTCAGCATTGAGATTTAGCTTATTGCCCTACTTTCCCCTCGGTACTGATTTAGAGCAGGCCAGTGATACAGTCACATACTGCTTAGGGAGAGGGGATAGTGGATGGATATCTTGCACTTCTCATTATTGCCTTACTATAATTCAGAAAAGGGACAGCTGATGTATATTTTCCTACACCTGACCATATAAAGCAGATGCCATTTCCTCCGTGTATAAATACAAAATTCTTAGAAAGCAGCATAAAAGAGAATGAGTAATGAAGACTTGTCTGTTTCCCATTGCAGCAGAATGTAGTTTTTTCCATTTCATCAAAAATACATTGTCACTGTTAACTGAACAAAAACATGTTTCACTGCAGTATTGCCAGTTGCAAGCCAGCCTTTTTAACAAATACTCTCTGAGTTTATCAAACTAGTTGGAACTTGCTCCTTGGAGGCTGCTGAAACCATAACAAATGCAGATGGTAATGACTGTTTGTAATCAGAAGACTGTAAAACAACACAGAAAAGAATTTCACTGTGGACTCACTGGCTGCTGCCAGCTTGTTCTTTTTTTGCTTACTGTGCAGACCTGAAACATAACCAATAGCCAGTTACTAAATAGCTGGCAGTGTAATAGCAATTATTGTTAGTCTACTATATGAACGTATTCCCCTCATAAATGTCTTGTGGACTTCAGAAAATGCAAGATTCATGTTAAATGCTGTCCAAGTGAAGTTGTGTTGGTCATTCATAAAAGAGACCTAGATGTGAGCTGTGGTGAGGGAACTGTAATCTTATCCAAAACTTAAATAACAAAGACAGTTCCTCCAAAGTGCACTCCTTCTGCATGGGATATGCGCTTAGCATGTCTCCTACTTGCCTGTTGAATCTACTTGGACTTTCACTAGAATCTGGTCTCCTTTTCTTTCTTGCTGGTGTTGGATGTTGGTCGCTTTGTGCCCTTTCCCCAGCTAGGAAGGGGCTACTGAACTGACCTTTTGCCACAGCTTGCTAAGCACTCTTGCAAGCCTTGGGAAGCTAAGCTGTTTCTGGGACCCCTCTGGAAGACACGGATCTTCGTGTTCCCCTCTCTCTAGATATATTTTGGGAAGTCTTAACTGTGTAGCATTGCTTCTTGCATCTCCTTTTAAGTATCTGAGAATGCAATGAATAAAAGTATAAGATAAGATTAATGTAATGTTTTGGAAAATATATTTGTAGATTTTGTTTCTTGGTCTGAGGAGCAGGGGTTAGACCTTTTTGAAAAAAGTAATATTTGGCCTCTGTAGATTTTCATTTTAATTACAGTTTGCCAGGAATGCACAGTGAGATCTTTCTTACCTGGATTTCACTAGACAAATTGAACAGCAGTACTTCTTTTGGATGCTGAAGGGAAGATTTTTTTTTTTTTCAAAGGTAAAAAAAGACAGCTATTCATCTTCCTACTAGGCTTAATTTTTTTTTTTTTCTGATCCGAAATGTCTCATCCTTTCATAACTGTCCTGATTTGTACTGTGTCTAGAATTTGGAAAGTGGCAGCTTTCTAGTAAAAATGTGTGAAGACCTCAGGTCATACCAGCTTATGTTCATTATCTTTAATGTGTGTTACATCTGTATCTAAATGAGTTGACTGTGCAGGCAAAAAGAAGCAAAGTTAATCATTGTGAAGAATGTGTTTTTAATAAGGAACAAATATTCCATATGCTTACTTTTAACATAAAATATTTAGCCAAATTTGTCCAAGAACTTGAATTGAAAATGAGTATTACTGGATATAAATAATAAAATGTTCTGATGGCCTAAAGGAACACCCACAACAAAATAAGTGTTAGCAGTTCGTCAAACTTTGTACAACAATGATGCTATATTGTACATGTGAACTTTAAGTTTCCAAACCAAGCAGTGATTAAAACACATACACAGTTGTCACCACTGTAATAAGAGCTGCCACCAGTTACCTTAATGCAACCTTGTCTTCACTGTGAGTAATACAGAATATTAAATTATTCAGCAGTTCTCTAGTTAGAAGTTTTATCCTGGTTTTTCTGTCAGTAGTCATAAAACTTTGAGGTACAGATGACAGCAAAAAATTTCCCTCATCTGGTGGCTGGAAAAGAGCAAGTATTCAATAAGCCTGAAGCAATTGAGTAGTTCTACAGACCCCTTGTTGAGCCAAAAGATTGAACTCCATGTGTGAGCACAAGCCTGCTGAAAACCTTAACTTTGTTCTTTATAACTATTTGGGAGGTTGGATATCATGACTGAAGACTACTCAAGTGCCTGTCCTTGTCCTGCTTTCTTTCTTCTTTCCTTTGAGATCCTCTTTCTTGCTTCTCCTCCGTTATCCCCACATTCTTCAAAAAGCAAAACTCCCCAAAAACCCTCTCACCAGCCTCCAATTTTAATACTTTTTTTGTTTGTTTGTGGTTTTGTTTGTTTGTTTAGGTATTCTTGTCTCTCAGCAGCACTTAATTTGGAATAACATGGAGCTGAAGGATGACTATTGTTTGAATGATTATAAGTAAGTATAGAATAAAATTGCAATGAATGTTTCTGGATATTGGTAACATAAGCAATAGAGAATGCTACAAAAATGTATTTATTGTTATTTCTAGCATTTCAGAAGGCTGCACTCTGAAGTTAGTTCTGGCTATGCGAGGTGGACCTATTAACACTAGAAGAGGTAGGTGTTACCTCAGTTAAAAAACAATGGTTTTCGTGCAGCATAACTGCAAACAGCTTCTCTTAGCTAAGCATTTTAGACGAGCAGACTTCAGTTCTAAATTAATTGCAGAAATACTTAACAAAACCAGGGATTTTTTTCCATCTTTTCTTCCTTAGCATACCAAATGCTCCATCCTTTTCATTTTGTTTAGCCTTAGTTTAACAAGTATCTTTGTATGAATAGAATCATCAAGTCATAAAATCAGCAATTCTTCACCTGCAGAAAAAATAATACTGTAACATCATTATACAAATAGTTTTAAAAATCTGGTTAGTAAGGATCGGGTGTTGGTTCAGTCTGATGATAAACTTGGTTATGTTGGTCATCTATACAGGAATGGAAATGGAGAAATCCTCTTGATAGGAAAACACTCAGTGTATGTTTTAGATAGGGAGTGCCCATTGTAAACTGAGCTGAGCTCTCAAAGGTGATCAAAATGATAATAAATAATTTGATTTTATTCTGTTTTTTTTCTCTTTGTAGTTCCTGTGGAAGACCCTATCAGGGAAATGGCTGAATACATGGATCCCAGTAGAGATGAGATCTCGGAGAAAGGGCCATCCAACAAACAAGTTACCTTCTTAGTATATCAAGAAGGAGATCAGTTGAATTTCTTCTGTGTGGTAGATCGAGGAGATGGCACTTTAACGCCATTATCTGAATCTTTGAGGTAAAGTTGGTTTTAATCTTTGTATTATTCTTCAAAAGGGGGATGCTGTGTAATTTTCAGCTTTATTTGTTGAACTTTGTCAAAAGAATATCTGGAATATATCTGGAATATTATAAGAATTATGCCCTAAGAACTACTAAAATGCTGTGACTGGGTAGCTGAACAATGCAGTAGTACTTTGTGCTCACTGGTCATACTGACAGTCTTCTGTCACTGTGTGTGTCAATAGAGTGAGATAAAGCTGACCTCGTGCTTGAGGCAATTCTGAACATTCCAGCCTTTTCTAAAAGGGAACATTTCAAAGCAGAGTTAATTTGGCAATAAAGATATTAAAAACTTTTGTTAAGTACTTTGTCTTCCATCTTAAAGCATTTATTTAGTTTTATAAACATTCCTCTGTTTACAGCATAAACTTTTTTCATATGCATATGACTTGACCAAATGATTAGTCAGGAAAATAGTAGATTGGCAGTGCAAAATCCTGAGGGTGTTTGTCTGAAGTTTCAGAGCAACTGTGGGGGTTTTATTTGTTTGGTTGGTTTTTTTCTTCTGTTTTGTTTTGGGGTGGTTTTTTTCACAGAATCACACACAGAATCACAGAACGTTAGGGATTGGAAGGGACCTCGAAAGATCGTCTAGTCCAATCCCCCTGCTGGAGCAGGAACACCTAGATCAGATCACACAGGAACGCATCCAGGCGGGCTTTGAATGTCTCCAGAGAAGGAGACTCCACAACCTTTCTGTGGGCAGCCTGTTCCAGTGCTCTGTCACCCTCACTGTAAAGAAGTTTTTTCTCATATTCAAGTGGAACCTCCTGTGTTCCAGCTTGAACCCATTGCCCCTTGTCCTATCACTGGATGTCACAGAGAAGAACCTGGCTCCATCCTCCTGACACTCACCCTTCACATGTTTATAAACGTTAATAAGGTCACCCCTCAGTCTCCTCTTTTCCAAGCTAAAGACGCAGCTCCCTCAGCCTTTCCTCATAAGGGAGATGTTCCATTCCCTTAATCATCTTCATAGCTCTGCACTGGACTCTTTCCAGCAGTTCCCTGTCCCTCTTGAACTGAGGGGCCCAGAACTGGACACAATATTCCAGATGAGGTCTCACCAGGGCAGAGTAGAGGGGGAGGAGAACCTCTCTTGACCTACTGACCACCCCCCTTCTGATACACCCCAGGATGCCATTGGCCTTCTTGGCCACGAGGGCACAGTGCTGGCTCATGGTCATCCTGCTGTCCACCAGGACCCCAAGGTTTCTCTCCCCTACACTACACTCCAACAGGTCAGTACCCAACTTATACTGGAACCTGGTGTTGTTCTTGCCCAGATGCAAGACTCTACACTTGCTCTTGTTAAATTGCATTAAATTTTTCCCTGCCCAAATCTCCAGCCTGTCTAGGTCTCGCTGGATGGAAGCACAGCCTTCTGGCGTGTCAGCCACCCCTCCCAGTTTCGTATCATCAGCAAACTTGCTGAGGGTGCACTCTATTCCCTCATCCAAGTCGTTGATGAATATATTGAACAGCACAGGTCCCAATACTGAACCCTGGGGGACTCCACTAGATGCAGGCCTCCAACTAGACTCCATCCCATTCACCACAACTCTCTGACTTCTTTTCTCCAGCCAGTTCACAACCCATCTCACTACCCGATCATCCAGATCACACTTCCTCAGTTTAGCCACAAGGATACTGTGGGAGACGGTGTCAAATGCTTTTCTGAAATCGAGATAGACCACATCTACTGCTTTGCCATCATCTGTCCACCTGGTAATGTCCTCATAAAAGGCTATCAGGTTGGTCAAGCATGACTTCCCCTTGGTGAAGCCATGTTGACTGCCTCTAATGACCTTC
>WKFP01014729.1:284855-295903 GCA_011057875.1 Pterocles orientalis | reverse complement strand
TTTTTTTTTTTTTTTTTTTTTTTTTTTTTTTTTTTTTTGTAGTGACTTTCTCATGACCCTTAGTTCTTCCTTGGTCTCTTTTGGAGAGTAGAAACTTTAGTTAAATCTACTAAGACATTTGTACGGACACAGGAGAGTTGCCTGATTGTCATGTATTCCAGATGCTGACAGCCTAGTAGAAGAATTAAAACACTCTTTAAAAAAATGTACTCTGTACAGTGTTGAAAATGCATTAATTTGTAACAAATTGGACGCTCCTAATGATTCTTTCATTTAAGTGTCAAATGTTGGATGTGTGCTAGTAATTAATGCCTCATAGGAGAAACAAGTCAGATACTGACTTTAAAATATTGAGGCTTTGCATTCTGTTAGAATACAGAATGGAAAAGGCAAAGTGATGCTATAAATTTCCAGTCACTACTGAGCTGAAATATTTTGTCTTCAATTTAGCAATTATCTGTTTATTTTTTCCAAATGTGAGTCTCTTTGGAAACCTAAACTGATCCTTTTTTTTTTAATTTTGAAAAGGAGAAATAGAATATTACATCCACGTGGGTGACCCCTCCATCTCTTTTTATGGTGAGAACACCCCTCAGGATGGATAGAAATTTGGACTTTGCTTCCATGCCAGTGTCTGTTTAATTGGAAAACTGATCAGCTTGTTGTCTGAGTCACACAGTTAACAGCTTTGGCCATACCTGCAGGAGACGTTTGTGGAACTGAATATCCCCTCTGTGGGGAAAATATATAGTGTGAACCAACTGTATATGGTCTAACAGCTTCCCAGCAGTGGGGCTATGTTATGATTGCAGCATCATCACTTTGCGTGAACATCTAATAAGGAATGCTTACATGCTAAAATAAATGGGTTTGAAATGTCTTTGCATACAGTTTTACTTACTGCTTTGTCAACAGATCAACTACGGATATGACTTTCTAGTTATGAGAATTCTCTACATTGAAAACAATTAAATTACTTGATTAGAGGGTGAACACAAACTTTCTTTTATTTTCAGCGGTGGTTCAGTTTATAACTTATATGCTGATGATGAAGATGAGACAGAGGCATCACCTTCTGGACAACAGATTATTGAGAATTCAATTACTATGAATAAAATGAAACTACTCAAGGCAAAGATGGAGAACATGAATGTGAGTAAAAATGTAAAGTTGTGATTTCAATTTTTCTGTTATAAAATGGCTTTCACTTTCCTAGTGGTGACTTTTCTAAAAAGCAGGTCAGATACTTTGCTGTCTTGGGAAGTGAAGTGATCAAAGGTAGACGATTTCTTCTCTGTTGTTTAAGTAAATGCTATTGTATAAATGCTCTGCTGTGGGACATTGGCTTTACTTGTGTCTACCTATCCACGTTCACAGAATTCACTACTGATCCTGGATTTTTTTTCTGTGGGTGGATATTTTGGGTTTTTTTGGTTTTTTTTCTTCTGATGCTTTAAGTAGTATTGTTTTGCTGCACTGCTCTGCTAAAAAATCAGTGTTTCAATCAGTATTGTTTTGCTGCACTGCTCCGCTAAAAAATCAGTGTTTCTCTTAACTGAAACTTCATTTGAAATACTGTAACTGAAAAGCCTATGGAGTTAAATATGAGAATGAGGTTACCTGGAATATAAAACCTTACATTGGTGTTCATGTCTGTGTAGGTTACCTACATGTAAAATGAAGATACACTTTCTTTTGTTGTTTGTCTTGACACCCTAAGCTCTTCTGGATAACTTTGATGGTATTCTGGCTTCCCTTTCTATTCCTCTGACATGTGGCCTATTTACTAAAAAGTCTTCTCTGATTATAATCTTTGATCTTATTGTTCAGATGTTGGGGTGAAGTATTGATGGCTAGTAACAGATGAGGGAGTAGAAAAAAATTTTGTCCTTTCTGGCCTTACGCTGTCTGAATTCCTGGGAGTATGATCTCATTCAGGTCTTTGAATGCAACCATAATTCCAATACTAATTGTTTTTCAGTGTGGTTGTTTGTTTTTTTTTTTTTTTAAAGCCTAAGAAAACTGTCAAGGTGAAACCTCGTCCTCCAATGGCTTCTCGACCATCTAGTGGCTCAGTGGTTGCTGCTCGTCACCGCTTTTTAAGAGTTCTCCCCCCGATCAGACAGTCCTGCCTACCTCCTCCTGGGAATTCATATCCCTTAGAGTCTTCCCAAAATGCACTTTCAGCATTGGCTACTTTGGCCACTGCTGGTAGAACAATGCCATCTACAACTAATGACTTTCTTAAGGAAGATGACACTTGGCAGAGCAACTCTTGGTCTCAGCCAGTTAGTAGCATCAGGTTACCACCGAAAATATCTCGTGTCGAACTAGAAAATGCAAAACTACCTACAAATAGTATTCTGACTCCTGTTTCATCTCTGCCTGCAAATTCAGAGAAAGCATCTGAAAATGTGACCTCAACAAGTGAGGAGGATGCTATTGTGTTTCCAAACCTAACAAATGTAGAACTATATGGAACAGAAGAAAAACTGCTACCTGAAACAGATGCTTTTGCTTTGTTAAGAGAAGCAAGCACCACTGAACAGTGTAGTGAGATATATGACGTAGGAAAGGTGAACCCAGAATTTGAACTGTCTGATGGAGATGATGAATCAAAGGTTGTAGAGCAGCATAGAAAACCTGTTAGTAAAGTGCTGAGCACTTCAGCAGCAGGGGCTGGTCTTCTCAGTGCTCATGAGTTAAGTACGCAGAAAAATCTGCTTTTGTCACCTCTTCGGTATTCAGCACAAGTGGCACATCACAGTTCTCTGAAACCACAAACACAGCCCAAATGCTTTGAGGCTGGTAACTTCAGATCTACAGCCTCCCCAAACATGCTTCGATCGTTGGAAGTCCATAATGTAGCAGACTCCTCTTTTTCTAGGACTACTAGATTTCATAACGTGAAAGTAGAGTCACTTGGCAAAAGAGCTGATATAATTTCTAAAGCAGAGGCTAGGGACATCACAGATGTGGCTAGCAAGGCATCCAAAGAACCTGTGAGTTCTATAAGTAACTTGGGATTTCTGGCTTCACTGGCCCGAAGTGCAAACAGGGAAAATTTACGGAGTTCCTGTGGGACAGCCAGGTTTCGGACTTCTGGTATTGCACTACCAACAAACCTTCAGCATTTTCATGAAGAAAGCTTTAGGAAGACTGCTCCTCCAAATGAAGCTGCTGAATATATTCTAGTGAGTACTAATGCTTTCAAAGAAATTGACATTTTCCTGTCTTTTCTAGTACTGGCATTATGAAACTGTGCTTTCATGTGTGTGTCTGTCTTTTCAGGGAAGGCAGATGGGGAGGGAGAGAGAGGTGTACTTAAATCCCTGATAGTCTTGAACTATTTTCTGAATTCCTGTTGGTATCTTAACCAAATGGGTCCTAGAAGACCCATTTTCATAAAAATTAAAGTGGTTGTTCAGTTCACAACTAAAATTATTAGTTATTGTAATAATAAAATTATGAGTGTTTGTGTTTGAAGTGTCATCTGACTTCTGCTGCTCACTAATTGTCATTTATTCCCAAGTTTGCTTGGTGACTGGCACCATGTGTGCCTAGCTTCAGATCTCTAGTGTACTTTGTTGTTTTGGTGTGTTGTGAAGTATAGAGAGACTATTGGTCATTTTGAGTAAGGCTTTTTATTGCAAAAAATTTTTTCATACAGAAGTCTTCTTGGACTCTCTGTAGGTATGTTGATTGATACAACATTGATTTCAAATAAGCTGATACCAGACTGCCTAACTTTTCATTTAATTTCCATCTGCTAGTAATTTCCCTGTGGAAATTTTTTTTTTTAGTCTGCGCATGGGCTTGGAATGAATGGAAGTATTGCAGCTGTAGGGAAAAGAGTAGGTAAGTAATGTGAATTAAATAATAATTGAAGATGACTCTTTAATCTTTCCTGGTATATGACATACATAGAGGACTAGAATCGTTTATCTTTGTAAGACATGTCTTTCAAAGTCCTTGCTGTATTACACTTCTATACCATGGTATAACTTTTAATATTTTAAGCAATTCTTTAACATACAGATGTCATCAAGATCTTAGGTGAACATAACTGTGACTCTTTCTTAACTTTTTTTAACACGTAATGAATCCTGCGTGTCATCTGTAGACATAAACGTGACTTTCTGCTCTGAAGATTCCAAAAGGTCCGTTCTGTGAATACTTCTGAGTATACTACAAAATCAGAACAAAATTTATCACTAGTGTTGTCTTTAGGACTACAACCTGAGCCAGAAGAATTTGGCAAAAGAAAAGTGGGGAGGAAGAAATAAGGGCATGGATGCTGAAGACTACTGATACTGTGCGGGTTTTTTTCTGTTTTTTTGTGATGGGCATCATTCTTCCTGCCCTCATCTTGATAACTGTGGAGTGCTGAAAATGGATGTGTTGTGCCTAAATATTAATTTCTTATGTGATTAATTCTCTTGGGAGGAATAGAATTGTCTAGTTTAGTCCTTTACAAACTCTTAAGACGGTGAGCTAAAGATTCTCAGCACAATCAACTTTTCTTCCTCGCATCTTTGACTTGCATTTATTTTGCAGGTTTTCTTTTCTTTTCGTATGACCTTAGCAAAAGAGAGGAAGGCATGTACTCCAGGATTTTAAGATCTAGGTATAGAGAATGAGCTGTAAGATAGATCTTCAAATAGCAGCTGCAACAGGAAAAAATGATGTAATTGTAATGATGTGGGAGCAAAAGCTGCTAAAATAGTGGATTTTGCCTTTGTTTCACAACTGGAGGTGCACCTTTGAATTGGCAGTCAATTAATAAGCATGTCTGTCCTTACCTACTCCATGGTAAAAGAGGTGATACCCTAGTAGTCACGTTGGCCTGATCGGAAAGCCTACTATCATATGTGTCATTTTGGGTAGAACTGTGAGGAAGATACCTCTCTGGTATCTTATGTCAGACAGAAGTGTATTTTCCAAAAGGTTCCAGACATGAGAAGGACAAAGTTAGCGTCATCATATCATGCTGGCTCTTGAGAGAGAGGTTGCTGGCAATGATCTGTTGTATAACTGACCAAAGGACAGATTCAGTTTGTTATCCAAGGCCTTCATTTACATGTAATTGCTGTAGGGACCATAAATGTGAAGACAGGTGTATTGTTTTTTCTGTTTGAGTGTGTTCCCAAGGGTGGCTGTCTTCAAGCCCTCTCTTTTTCACAAACTGGGCTCACTGATGTTCCTGAAATAGTATGTTTTTAGATTATGAAATCGATAGCATGGACAAACATTGCCAGGTAGTTTCTGTGCTAGATACCAGTGGGGTAGCAGTGGTTGGTAGCAATGACTACAATGTGTAGTGACTGCCTGGTGTTACTACTGAGTGTAGGCTGCTGTATCTCAGCTGAGAAATGACTGTTGGGATTAAAAGCGTGCTGGACAAAAAATACTTCTGAACTCGTGAGGTCACTTTGAGGGGGCATCGTGACAACATAGCAGTAGTAGCACCGAAATAATGTTCGAGAGGATGCATTGCTCACTTTTGCTGACCTAATGTATGATAAATATACACAGGCAAGTTGTGGACAAAGAGCTTACTTCTACAGAGGGAAGGAAGATGCCTTTTCTTTACATGCTATCCAGCTATAAAGCAATAGCCAAGAATAACAGGGCAAAAAGTCGAAGTAAATTTTTAAGTACAGAAATTTTACAAACATCTGCAAAGTGTGTTATGAAGCCATATAGCTAAGTAGAGGCCTGTAGTCTAATAATGTACTTTTCTTGCAATTATGGAGTACCAGCAAGACTTGAAAATCTTGCAGTATTTACTTAGCAAACTTGAGTTTTGAGCTACTTAATATACTAGATGCTGGGTACTTGAATGCACAGTTGATTCTTTGGAAAGCCATTGTGTGTGGTGCTTTCCCAATCACGTTATGTGTTTTCATTTTGCATTTGGGAAGACCATTAGGAGATGTGTTTCTTGATTTCTTCTGTAACTATTTGCTTATGTAAACTTTTTAACAGGTGTTAAAAATAATGGGTCTAAGTCCTGCATTGTGCTGCTTCTTCCAAAGCTGTTCATAGGCTTGAGGTGTGTTTTCTGTTTTGGCCTTTGGGTTTTTTTCAACTCTCTGTTTAGGTTTTGGGGTTTCTACCTGAGGTATCCTAAAAAATGCAAAATCAATCTTGCTTTCAAAAGATGATATTTAACTAGTTTCTCATCAGGAATAAGTAAAAATAAAATGTCTTTGCTGTCTTTCTACCTCTGAAAGCAGGTGAAGGAACACATCTTCCACCTGTGAATGGCTCAATTCAAGCAAAAAAGAAAATTACAAAGCATTGCTTTCTTTGTGGCAAGAAAACTGGATTGGCAACCAGCTATGAGTGCAGGTAGGCCGAGCATATAACCAGCTGTTGTTTAAAATTGATAGCTGGATTAACTGAAAGGTTTTCTATGCTGCATGGTATTCCTTACGTGTAGCAAATCAGCTGACAATCTTCAAAAAAGTTGCAATTCTCAGTTCAGCAAAACTCCAGGAATTAAAGTTCAGGAATGTTTTACCTGTTCTGATGTTGTGGTGTATGTTCTTCCAGGAAAATCAAGAAATGCAAGTTATCAGGAAATAAAGAACATGATTGCAAAGAAACAACAATGACATTTTATACTGGCGTGGGGAGAACTTGCTACAGATTTACATTGTGCAAAGTTTCTCAACAATAATTATATCATTAAAAACTTGAGGAAAAACTGGATTTGGCCTTATTACAACACATCTGCACAGTTTGTGAATTTATACAAATTTATATTTGACAGCTTTTTCATTTTACATGTGTTTTATTTCTTGTGAGACTTCAGTCACCTTTAAACATGAAGAGCATTCCAAAAGCAGAATGCCAGAGTGCTGGTCCTCCAAATCATGACTTGCAGACAACACAATGAGACCTGGTGCTTGGTGGTGATCACTGTAAACTCTAAAAAAAAAAATAAAAACAACAACCCACCCCCAAACAACAACAACAAAAAAACAACCAAAAAAACCCCTTCACTTTCTCTGTTGATCCTTACTGACTCTTCAGTCTTTGATTTTTGAAATAGCTTTGGACAGTGCACACTTCCCTGATGAGCAATTAGCTGCAAGCTCTTCTAGAAGTAACTAAGCAGCTTGCTTAAGGTTAAAAATGAAGCTCAGAAAAAGGGGGGAAACTGCACATCTCCAAGAATAGCATTTGTTCTGCTTTCAAAAGGAGCAACCATAAGACCTTTTACTAGAAAGGAACATGAACCAAATAGAGAACACAGTCATATGAGAGATCTGGTGATTACAGGACCAAGAACCAAAGAAAGGCAAATTTATTAAGCAGGCACACACAGCCTCAGGAACAGCTCTGGAGTTCATTACAAATCCAGGCAGATAGATAAACGGAGGATTATAGTCTAATAGGGAGACAGTAAGTTGGATGAGTAATGCTTAATCCATTTCAAGAGAATTCTGATTTTGAATGATGTTCTTATTTTACTGTGAAGAAGCAACTTTGTCAAATAATCGGGCAGCAGGACACTGATACCAGTCTTCACTTACAGCACTTTTCAGATCAGATACAATGTCCAGAGTATGGTTTTCTTCTGTTAGGAATGTTGGCTGCCAAGCTGTCAAGTTTGAAGGCAGAAATCATAATCTTAACACATTGGAATTGCAACTGGTATTAGAAAGATGCACTCTTATCCAGTCATACAAGAAGTCATATTCCCTATAGTTAGTCTGATGTCTTTACAGCTGACTAAAACTGTATTTGTTAAACTTGAATGACTAATTTGAGTTTATGCCAGGCAGAAGTTGTGCTGAACTAAACATCTGTTTTGGTGGTCTGAATAATGTGGTATTTTTGAATTGAAATGCATTATGTGGTTTTCACCTGATGCCATTATTTTAGCTCCATGGTTTTGTCTTCTGAATTCTACCAAGTGATGTTGTGTGAGGTCTTTAAAAAAAAAATAAATTAAAGCTCATCATTCTTAATTTATAAGTGTGCTTGATCCTTGCTAGCTGGTTCCAGGAGTACTGATCTTGCTTAACTTCCCAGTTGAAGAGACTGTTGGGTCAAAACTGCAACATTCAATTACAAAAATGTAATTTTGATTACCCCACTAGTTAATGTTATCTGTCAAGGATGATTAAAATCCAAGCAGTTATGTCAAATAAACAAGATATGATTAAACCAGAGGGCTCCCAGCATGTCAGAGTTAAAAGCTTCTAAAAGCTTGTAACTTCTAATATTCTTGATTCTCCAGATGTGGAAACAACTTCTGTGCAACGCACCGCTATGCAGAGACTCATACCTGCACCTACGACTATAAGAGTGCGGGGCGAAGGTATTTGCAGGAGACCAATCCCATCGTTAGTGCACCAAAGCTTCCTAAAATCTAACATGGTTGTGCTGCATGTGGCTGTTCTGCCATTGAAGAGTTCTATTACACTGAGAGAAGCACTTGCTTAAACTGTGTAATTTTTCCATACTCCATATTTAAAGATTTGCCAAGTAACAAAAGCACATGAGGATGCATCCTATTGAAGAATAATGTGAACACTACTGCAGTTAAAACTTTTCTTCTGTAGCAAACGAAAAGTTAAAGATTAGTTTTTAAAAACTTACACTATGATTTAACTGTTGCTGCACGTCTTGTGTTTTATATTTGGAAAAGCTGTTTCACTAAACAAGTCTTTAAAAGATGCACTTTACTAACTTTATTTACTGTATAATGAGACTTGAGGGGTTGTTGTAATGAGGGTGTCATCTAATATCTTCTGTACTCTTGCATTTTTTGTCCATTGCGTGGTATCTTCTAAGTTATTCCACTAGGAGGATTCTCCTCCCTTCCTTTTCTTCAAACAGCCTATTTTGAGATTTTTAAGGGGGTAGTGTGTTCTGCCCCTCTGTTCCATTCAGATTGGTGTTCATACACTGTGTATCAATTCTGAAAATTACATATCATGTTAATCACATTTTCTTAAAATAATACTGTTTATATGACACGTTTGTTTTTAAACAGAAAATTCCCCCTTTGTTGCCATTAAATATAAAGAACAACTTATTCTAACTTTTTTTGTAATCCTAGATATTTTTTTTAAGACTTGACAACTTGTTTTGTTAAGATGTTGAATGCTGTTACTGGAAGACACTCTAATAAATATTAAATTTTATTCTGGTTTATGCTCTTATAAATGCACAAAATAACTTTTTGTGTCTTACAGCATGCTCCTAAATTAAAAGTTAGGTTTTGTTAGGGGGGGGAGGGGATTTATTATTTTTTTTTCAGAACCACTGGCTCATATCTGTTCCCACTGAAGTAAGTGGGAAAATTGCCACCAACTTCATTAGGAATACTGTGGCCAGTACTATGTGCTTTAAATAAACCTCCTGAAGTCTTACAGATGTAACAGCAAAGGCAAAATAGGTGTTCAACAAATGGCATATCTTAACCCTCATCCTTTCTCCCCTCCAGCTGATACCGTACAAAGGCAGTTCAGTAATTGCATAAGACACCTCTAAGGAGCGTGCAGCTACTGCAGAAAATGTTGGAAAAATATACCTACTGAAAGCCTTTCATTCCCTTGATGTGTCTGAAATCTTTTTGTAGGCTTCTGTTCTAGTGTAAACAGATTAATAAAAAAACCTACAACAAACCACCACAACAAAAGACACCCCTCCACATTGTATCTAGACAATTGAGTGTCATGGTCCCTTTCTTACCAAAATCCTCAGCTACTTAGTTGATTGTGGTATTAAAAGGATCTATCCTGTGTTCCAGTTGAATAGTAGTAGCTGATGAGCTTGGGAATCAAAAATTGGGCCAAAAAAAGAAAGGATGACTGAAAGAAAGAGAAGTAACTTGAAGAATTCTCACCCTTGGAGGAAATCCATTTCATATAGTCTACCTGCAACTTCTTAAACCTTCTGAGGTTTTCAGAGAGTGATGATTTTGGAAAAAAAAATAAAAATCATTCTTTTGGGCAGTGGTAAAATAAAAAGGTAGTTCTGTGTGTGTGTGTGACCTCTATGTTTATTCTTACTGGACAAAGTCTCACCTAGTATGAAGAGCACATTGTTACTGAGCAGTGCTAGGTATTGTGAACATGCCTGTAGTTATTTCATCTCCAGCATGGGACAGTATTGGACGCTGAAGAAAAAGAATAAGGAACAGGGCAAATGTGCTAGTGTTTTCCCAGCAATTACTTATTTGCAGCTCAGCAACTTTCTCAAGACAGAGGTATTGTTTTTTTCTAGGCACAGTAGAGATTTGGTAAGATGTGGAATTAAAATAATATTGGCTGTCATCACTTAATCTGATTTTGCATAAGCATAATTTTCAGGAAATTATTTTTCAGTACTTTACTATGGACGTACTCAAATTTTAGTAAGACTACATAACTGAGATGTGTGGCAGGATGTCTGTGAGTTAAATCTTGATTGTGACTCTGCATATGCATAATTAAGTGCAAAACAGTACTTTTAAGAAAATGCAGTGTAGTAATAATTAATTTCCATGTATGTAGCTTCTCATAATTTTTATTATACCTCATTTTGATTATACCTAATACAGATATTTCTTGTTTAGAACTCTTCTGGTTTTGTTCTCACCTCTAATACTGTGTTATAGGCACTCTGATTTTTCAACCAGTGGTACAGCCCTAAGAGCACTTAAATTTGTAATAAAGCAATAATAATTCCATGAATAAAAAACCTAATTGTAACCAGTTTCTCTTGGGACCACTAGCTACATCTTATTAGAAGGCCTCAGGGGCAGTTGTTTCAAAGCCATCAAATGTGTCAAAAGGAATGCGAATCCCTGTCTATAGCTTAGGTTCTGCTTATTCCAGCCATGTGTTCTCCCTACCACACATGTGCCTGTTCAGTGCTGGGAGACTTTGCATTTCACAGAATCACAGAATCACAGAATGTTAAGGATTGGAAGGGACCTCGAAAGATCATCTAGTCCAATCCCCCTGCCGGAGCAGGAACACCTAGATCAGATCACACAGGAACGCATCCAGGCGGGCTTTGAATGTCTCCAGAGAAGGAGCCTC
>WKFP01014729.1:274051-284618 GCA_011057875.1 Pterocles orientalis | reverse complement strand
TGGGCCCCTTTACCTTCAAGTACCCTGTCCCACGGGATTTCCCCTAGCAATTGCTTGAAAAGGCTGAAGTTGGCCCTACTGAAGTCCAGCGTTGCTATTCTGCTCAGGATTCTATTACGGCCACATGAGATCCTGAACTCCACCACCTCATGGTCACTGCAACCAAGGCTGCCCTCAACCTTCACCTCTTCAACCAGACCCTCCTTATTCGTGAGAATAAGGTCTAGCACCGCTCCTCTCCTAGTCGGCTCATCCACCATTTGCATCAGGAAGTTGTCACCAATGCACTGGAGAAACCTCCTGGACTGCGGATGGCTGGCTGAGTAGGCCTTCCAGCAAATATCAGGGTAGTTTTCAGCTCTTTTTTGTGTCAGTCTTGGTCTCCTTCATCTTTTTCATCAGTGAGTCCATGAATAAGCCAATATATTTGGGCTTCTTGCCAATGCAACCATGTAATTTTTTGCTCTATGTTCTTTTATGCCCATTGTGTGCATATTTCTTGGAAAGTATTTTAGCTCAGGTCGTTGTTTTGCCCTTCCCATTAACAGTTCTTTAGAAAAAGAAAATCCTTGAATAAGCAGCTATTTACTTGCATATCTACAGATGTTTGCATAAAAGAGGAAGACAGATATTTCCCTTCCTACTGCAAGTCTTCTGTGCAGTTTATTGGTACCCTGGCTAATTTGAAGCAATTTCTGCTGACAGCGTTCAATGTAAGAGATAGGTTTTGTTTGTTCTGCAATATGAGTATGAGGCTTGCCTAGTAATTAGATCTTTTTTCAGAAATTTTTATAAGCATCAGTCTGGAAAAGAACTACATCTAGAAGTGTGGTCCACTGGTTTGTGCGTAACTTTTCCCTTTCATAGGGAGTTTGTGGCAGAGAACTTGCTGAGGCTTTCTGTGTCGCTGCAGAGAAGAGACACCAGGGGGCAGTGGAGGGATTTAAGAATGGCAAAAGGTTTGGGTTTCTCCAGTGATATTTATAAAGAAAACCATAGATAAGGAAAACTCTGGTTGTTTCATTATGCCCCTTAGTCAGCCCACTCTGCACAGATCTGAGGAGGTCAGCAATAGAGTATGTACCTTTCCTTGTCCTAATTCCAAAGTTTTTCAAAAAACTTTGAAAAGAATGGAAAAGTGCCTCAAAAACATGTAATTGTATGCTAGTTTTTATGATGTAAGCTATTATGTAATCTTAATGTATTGCAAAATAGAGACCCCTTCTCTTCCTCCCCACTAACCCTGCAAGTGTGAATTTCAGAGAAAGATGATGTCTGAGGTTTGTTACACAGAAACAGGCTGCCTATTTTTATACCTTCACCACATCTGCGTGTTGGATGCATGCAGTCTATTAATTGCAGAGAGAAGAGCCAAAGCTGAAATACCGACTGCTAAGAAATAGATTCAGAAAATGCCTTTCTTCCTTTGCATATTTTGGTTTGGGGGGAGTAAATTCATATAACTTTCTATACACTACTCAAGGGTCTGAGTAACAAACCTGCAAGTGCAGCACTCCAGTCAGGTCATTTTTCCTGGAGGAAGAAATGGGTGAGCTGTAGTCTCAGCTGCAGTACCACCTCACCTCTGGAAATGCATCATTTGTGTCACTGAGCTTCACTTCTTTCTAAATTTACTGAGGTACAAAGAAGGGACCAAGGTACAGACTTCTACTTTCTTTTATCTGGATCCCAAGTGACTTGCAGTGATACAATGGTGTCACCACGTGTCTGCACATTCCTGGTTATAGCATTAATGTTCTGGGCTTGCAGAGAAAGGGACGGGTAGATGTTCCTTTTGTATTCCTGAGGGAATCTGGAAAACACTTGACTTTCTGTATTCTTGAAACAATCTCAGCAAATAATTTTCCTCCTAAAATTATCAAGAAAGATGCTTCTAGTTTTCTTGATCTAAGGGAGAAAATGGCAAAAAGTTCTCCCACCTGTCCTGTAGAGCAGACTTAAAAACAATGCTGCGTGAAGCACATTGATAACAGGTTTTAAGGAATTCCAGATCATATAGAGGTAAGTTGTTTCTTCTTTCAGAACGTGAAATCATCTTTATATGAATAAAAAAACAGCCAGGAAGGATGTAAACTTTATTCCCTTCATCTTTCTACTTGGATTCATAGCTGTTCCTTTCACCTTCCCCTAATGCTCCTCTTTTTCCTTCTCTTACTAGAATCTGTTTTATTTAACTAGCACAGGGAAAGAACAGCAGAGCAAGTGTGGGAAGGAGTCAACCCTGGGCTCACCTTCAGTAAAACTAGGGGTCATCAGGGAACTTCTAGAGAAATTCCCCTCATCACTGCCAGTAGTGTGCATAGAAGAGAGTGAACAGATGGGGGAACATGCAGCTCAGGATATGCAGGTGGAAGGAAGTAAAGGAACTGAGCTGACTGAGGGAAAAACTAGCAAAGAAAAAGCCTCAGGAGCACATCCTGTCCTGTCTGTGTGTGTGTCATGTATGCATGTGTGAGCATACACGCCTAAGTCTGGATTTAAAGCTTCCTAGTAATCAGGTTTACATTCTTTTATTAGTTGTTATCCAGTCTAATAGATGTGTTTCTCTACATTTTAAATTAATAGGCACAGATTCACATGTAAGTACTTCCAGTGTATGAAGGTGCTTACACCTGCCTATTCTTTGCAAGAGGTCTTTTGGGGATGTGGATTTTGGGGATTTATGGTCTCTCATTTGCCCCTCACATAGGCCTGATGCCTTGCAAGAGTTCTGGGGAATGCTTCCAGCCCTGAGTCCATAATGGCTGTTCTGATTACAGCGCTGAAACATTGCATGGCTTTGTACAAAAAGCTGCAAGGAAGTGTTGCAGTTTCTTAAGCTGTTAACATAGGAGGCTGGTACAGCTCATAAAAATATATGATAGCAGTAGTTTTTATTTGGAAGCAGATTTTCCCCAGAAAATCTGAATGACTTTTGAGACCCAAAACACAGTGGAATTCTAAAGTAATCCCCTAAAGTATTGTGGAGTTGCTATGGAAACATGCAGGTGCTCAGACTGATATTGTAGAATAAAAAGATCATTTATAATTACCTGGGAAAAAATTAATTATGCTTATTCACATAACTACTGTATATATTGCCATAACTAAAGACAAATAAACAGGCCGCAGTTGTACAATACTTTTTACTATTTGGGGTTTCTGCCCCAAAACACTTTTCAGGTCTTCCTGCTAAAAGGAGTAAAAATTGCTTCTGTAAAGCATAGTTTTAATAGCCGTATGCTAGATCTGTGCTGTTTCTAGAGAGAATTGAAGTCTCCTGGGCACAGAGGTTCTTCTATTGTGACTATAAACAAATTTAATTTCTTGTTGATAGCAAGTATTTACAAAAGTCACGTGTATGCTCACAGTCATCAGGGTAGCTCTTTCTGGGGACCCGTCAGTATCTTCAGCTAAGTGTGACATGCATTTCTAGGTGCCTATTCCAGAACTACAGTTTTCCCTTAACTTTGAGCCCGGGGTATCCAATTAGCAAAGTGCAGATGTTCTGTTACCATGATTTTTTTTTTTTTAAAACCTTGTATCTTCTACTCAGATTGTGAATAGTAACACTGGCTAGAAGAATTTGAGTCTTCTGTTTGGCTAATGGCCTTTAGCTTAAATTTATTATTTCTTCCTTATTTTTTAGGTTAGCTGCAAATTTGGGGGAAGGAGGGATCATTGGCAAAGGCTTAGGTTTGCATTTTCTACTGAGGGCCGTGAGACATTGCAGGGAGGATGTTCCACAGCGGTTCTTGCTCTTCAGCGTTGAGGCTTTAGTCCTAGTTCTGCAGTCTTGAGTTCAGGAGGCTGTTGCTGAGACCTTTAGCTCAAGAACAGCAACACATGTTAAAATACTAGACAAGCTTTCTGGGAAAACATAGAGACTGTGGAGTAATAATTGCAAAACACAGGCAAGGCTTAGATCTGCAAAGGAATGTAGGCACTTCGTTCCCCTCAAGAATTAAGGGTGTTGTATTGGTGGCTTATTGCAGATTCTTTCATTTCAGGCTTAACCAATAGTTATTCTAGTTAGCCTGGAAAATCTGCCCTCTGTGCGACTGTATTTCTGTATAATTTCTACTTACATTCCAGTTGCGTCTACAGGCCCCTTTCCTAGTCTGGTACACAGTACTGGCTGGTGAGCTATGCTGTTCCCACAGTGGGATACAATCCTAGCCTGAAAAATATTTAAAAAACCCCACAACAAAACAGACTGAGAGTATAAAGGAAGAAAACAGCCTCTTGTGAGATATCCCCAGGGCCTCAAGGTAAGCTTAGGATGGAAACTGATTCCCTTTACAAGCCAGCACTTCCTATCAAGAAGACATGATTACCATCACATATGCACGTTACTATACCCTGTCTTGTAAGTGGATACAAGCTAAGTGTCTGTTTTTTGACTTCAGTCTACATAGGACTAAATGGGAGTTGTAGGCACATCCTCTTCCAGGAAGATGCACTGTGTACTCTGTGGGTGGTGCTTCTGCCACCAGGTGTGCTGGATCCTAACTGGAACAGAATTTCAGCCCAGCTTCTCTGTGCTCTGGAAAACCTATTGTAACATGTCCTTTTTTCTGTAGGAACTGGTTGTACTCTGCATCAACAGGGGTTACCTTACTCATTTTATGCTTTTCTCACTGTTCTCTAAGGGTAAATGTAATCTCCCTGGAGTCCTGTAAATTATTGATCTGAGAAAGTGCAGACTCAGGAGATGAAAAACTTTGACTAGGTTTAGTGAATGAACTTGCATGTCAAGTCAGGAGCTTTCCTTGTTTTCTGTCTGGTTTTGCTCTTTATAGTATCTGCTTTCTTGTCTGTGTTGCACTGACAGAAAAAGTTCAGCGAGGCCGCCTGTCTTCCTGTTCTTTTTCACTTATTCCCAAGTGGGATAGGTACCATGTCTGGACAGAGGAAATTTCTCCCTTGGCATTTGCTTCACTTTTTTTTTTTCCCTCTGTATAATTCACCTCAATAGAACAGTTCACCTTTTCCGGCATAGCTCAGGAGATTACTGAAGACATTCTTCTTTGGGAAGACATTACTGAAGCACTTGCAAAATGGAAGTGTAAAACAACAGCATGGGGCAAGCTGATTAGCATCCTTTTAGTATGTGAACCTTTTTGTTTACATAATCTGCTGATAAATCAACACATGCAGGTGAATAAGTAATACAAAACGCCTTATGAAGGTGGCTATAAGCCATCTCCATGCTTATAGCATACATACATTGTTAAGAAGTTAAATGGCACCGTATGAAGTTAGTTTAGCTGCTTTCTAATTCTGCAGAAGAGCAAGCCGCTTTCCCCTCGGACATGACCCTAGCATCCCTGTTTGTGGCAGGAGCAGGTAACGGTGAGGGCAAAGCTCAGGAAAGCTGGGACCACTCACTTCGCTGCCGATTTTCACCTTACGGTTCCCAGGAAGTCTCCGTCCTTTCCTGGCCCCCGGCCCAGGCGGAGGGGGGAAGGTGCCCGGAGGACCGGGGGTGCCGGTGCCATATCGCGGCCTCTCGCGGGGAAGCGTGTCCTGAGCGCGGCAGCCCCGCCCGTGGAGGGAAGTGTAGCCGGGAGGCGATGTGGCCGGGCGCGGCCGCCCTGGCGTCACCCTCCCCGCCGGAGGGAGCCGCGTGCCCGGCGCGGTGCGACCGCCTCACTTCCCCGTCCTGCTCCGGGCCATGGCGGCGGGGGCGGGCCGGGGCGGGGCGGCGCGCTGACAGGCAGCCCGGCCGGCCGGGGCGCCGCGGTAAACAGCAGCCGGGTGAGAGAGCCGGCGCTGCCCTGGCCCCGAAGTCCCTCAGCCCCCGGCCCGTCGGCGCCACGGCCCGCCGCTTCCCGGCCCCGGGCATGGGCAGCAGCAGCCGCCGCAGCCGGAGAAGGAGCCGCCGGCCCGGGCCCTGTACGGGGCACCAAGGTAGGCTCGGCCGCCGCCCTGGCCGTGGGGAGCCGCCGCCGCGGGCCTGCAGCCCCTCCGGCGTGGGGAGGCCAGGTCCAGCGCCGCCGGGAGCGAGGTCGGGCCGCGGGGGTGACCCGGGGCGGGCTGCCCGCGGAGCCGCTTGGCTGGCGCGGGGTCTGCCTGCCCCGGGGGCTCTGCCCCGCGGCTGCCGCCCCGCGGCCGCTGCGCGTCGCGCCCCAGCCACCGCCCCCTCGCCCTTCCGAGTCCGGCGGCGTTGCCCCCTCCGCAGGTGAAGCGCCTCCTGGAAGCCGGTCGGTGCCGCCGGCGAGCAACAGGCAGCTGCGCGGGGGCGGCGTGGCCCGGCCTGCGGCTGCTCCCCGTGGCACCGGCGGCCGTGCCGTGCCGTGCCGTGCCGTGCCGGCCGGGGCAGGAGGGAGCGCGGCGGGGTCGCCTCCGCCGGCCCGTGGGGCGGGGGCTGCGGCGGAGCTTCCCGTCGTTGGCCCGTGCGGAGGCTCCGCTCGGAGAATTCAAGGCTGTTCCTTTAAGCAGAACTGGGGAAGCGGCACCTAATTCACGGGTAAGAGGCTTTCCCACCTCCGTCGTCTTTGTCTGCTCAGCCGGGGCTGGTCTGTGTGCGCGCCGGCGCTGGGAGCATCGGTATCGCTGAGGGGAACCCGAGCGTGGATCAGCCGGGGGGGAAGGCGCTGTGTGTGCTCCAGGTCTCCTGTTTGGAGGAGGACCCGAATTTGCATTCAGGTAGCGATGTGGAACGAAGATACACCGGAGATAAGACTGTACTCAAGATGTGCCGGTTGCAACGTGTTCGTTACGAATCATGAAGTTTCACGGCAGACTGAGAAATAGTCAGCATTCCTGCGTGGCTCCTGGAGCTAGTTGGCAGGTAGAGTAATGCTCAAGTTGTTCTGAACTGTAACACTTTGACTTTTCCTCTTTTTAGCATGCTGGAAAAGGGAGGATGTTCCGTAGGAATTACGATGTGCCAGTGTGAAATCGGTTTCTGTCAAACTGCAGTGTAGGAGGGCAAACAGGTCGGGTTTGGAGTTGGCAAAGGGCAGGTGTAGTTCCGAGCATAGCACATTTGTGAAATAACCCAGCAGCATAAACACAGAAGGGACAATTTAGGTAGAGCTTGAGTGGAGGTGGAAAGAGATCTTGGAAGGAAGATGGGGGTGGAAGAGGAGAGATGGTCTGACAATAACACTTCAGCTGAAGCAGCAGCAGCAGCTTTTATGAGCTTTTGCTGCTGAAATTAGTTCTGGAGTAGTGTCAGATGAGGCTGAGTCTGATCTAGTAATAGCCATAGTAAAAAAAAAAAAAATCAGAGGAAAGAAGTTTTCTTTGAAAAACACTAATTTATCTAACCTAACATGTTTCCTTTGAAACTTACCAACATGGACTAATTTTCACTGATGCAGAGTTGTGCTAAGTCTGTCTCTGGACAAGGGTTACTGGAAACATCAAGGGTCCCGGCCCAAGGATATGCCCTGGGCACCCAGGGTAATACCTGCTGAGGGGTATTGTGCCACACTCCCCCAAGGAACCCTATAGCTGCTCAGTGAAAGTGAGATGTTTCCCAGGATTTATTTTTGCTACAGTTGCTGAAACTGATAGGACTGTGGGAGTCTGAACAATCGCCCCTTGGCTGGGGGCTTCATGTAACTTTGGTTACAGTCTGATATGAACTTAAAAAATCTGGAGTTCACTGAATATTTGCTGTTGTGGCAGTGAGGGCTGTTGTTTTGTTTTGTTTTTTGGCTTGGCTTTCAGCTAACCCTAGTCAGTAGTTTTGCTTATAGAGGTAAACTAGTTGAAAAGAAGCAAATTTCTGTTTTGAGATGTTAGATCAGAAGAAAGGCTGCAACCTTTTTCATGCCTCGTTGTATGGGTATGTGGCCAGAATTGGTGGAGGTGTCCGAACAAGGTAGTTGTGATTCCAGTGCTAGAAAATCCACCTGTTCCTTGGCTGCTTTTGTCCAGTCTTAAGTGTCATGAGGACAGATTAATTCAGCACACCAGATAAACTTTTTGTATTTTCAGTATGAGGTTTTTAAAAAAAAAGTGTTATTTTAGATCTAACCTTTTGGACAAGCAACGCTCCCATGTTCAATGGTGAAAGGACTTGAACTTCCCGGCTGCTGAGGGTGTCACAAGTACTGTGGGCAATGTGCCGAGGTCTCTCTTTCTGCCAGCCTGGTTTCCTTATTGCTCTTGTAAGCCCTGGTATTAGTGAGGGAGGCGGATCGCTGCTGGAGTGTGGCAGTTCCCAATAGGAATGCTGCTCAAGGAAGGAGTGGTAGGTTCTTGTTACAAGTCAAATTGATTCTTCCGCCTAAGAGAAAGGAGTCTCCAGCTGTGTGTCTTTCCTGCCATACTGCTCACAAGCAGACAGCCCTAATGTGACTGACTGATAGCCAGCTTCAGAAATGGTGAAGAGTGGAGTAAGCATGGCCATTTGCCAGGAAAAAATGAAAACAGGAATGAAGAATCTTCTTTTTTTTTAAGTTTTTTCATTTTATTTTGCTCTGGTCCTGCCCTTCCTCCCTCTCTCCCCCCCAAAAAATATAAGGAACTTTTGACCCTGTAGAAGTGTTTAACTAGTATTCTGTCAGAGGCTGTGGCTGGGCATTTAAAAAATCAACAGGCTTTGAAGGAAGGAGCTTGCAGGAACACTGGACATTGTTGTGCTTGGACTATGTGTGCAGACAAATAGTGAATGGCAAAGCTATAGAAGGCTAGGAAAAACTTCTTAGGGCAGAGGAAATCATCTTGGGGAAGAAGCGATCTACTTACAGCCTGCTCCAGTTCCTTCTCTGGGAGCATCTAGTGGTAGCTGCTACAGAAACTGAGTGAACCATGTAAACCATGCATCTAGTTCACGGTATTAATTCACACAGTGAGACAGAACTCCTGCAAGGTTTACTGTAACTTTTGTTTTTCTGATTTGTACATTGACTGCAAAGATCTGGTGGCAGCTTGCTTTGACAGAGCAGAGCTGGCGTTAAACTTGTTGGGTGGGCTTTGATAGTAGTGAAGTTCCACAGCTCTGCATCCTTGAAACCCTCTTCACTAACTTAGGGTCATTTTTACTAGCTCTATCTTGCTTTTACTGAAAGCACCAGTCATCCAAAGAACTCATCATTGCCAAAAGAGATTATTTTTCACTGTTTACCACAATATTTTGTGGGTCTTTTATCAAGGAATCTAACCACATTCATGTGAAGCATTAAAAAAAACAAATAACACATTACACTGTGTTTATTGATTCTGGGGTAGGTAAATGGACATGATGCCCCTGCAAGCACAGTCTTTTTGCAGTTAAAAATATGCTTTAGGGGCTGTGTTATTCTTAAACGTAACTCATCACCTGACAGCCAGACAGTTGACAAACAGCAAGAGATATCTCAACCATCATTGGTTTCTAGTACTTGCAATTTCTTTCCCCAGGGACCGGGGGAAGGCTGGCCTTTATTGTGTGCCCAGCGGGTTATTGGGTTTGGGCCAGTTTGGATCAAAGATACATGTAAATGACTGTTCATCTTCTTTATCTCTTAAAATAGATGCCTCTCTGGCATCTGGAGTTCACCTTTGATGCCCACAGGCAAGTAGAGAAGCTTGGTTGCCCATCTTGAATTTAACTAGAGACCTGGCATAATGTCGTGGTTCATTGAACTGGACTGAAAACATTGTTGGAAATTTTGATGCCAGGTATATGTCCGATAGGTATAAAATACTAAAAGATTCTAGAAATTGTGGCTGTGATTTTTTCATAGTTTGATGAAATCAAGACAACTAGTAGACGAGCGCTTTATCCCTGGAGGCTCATTTAAGGATCCCAGTTTTAAACCTTGCACAGTATGTGGCCAGAATCAATATAGAATATAAATATTGTATATTTTGGGGTAGGTAAATCCTATGTGTCAGTTAGGCACATCTTGGTATTTTCCCCTTATAGTTTCTGTCTGTCCTTCAAAAGGCATTGGGAAGACTGAATTAATGTCACCAGTCCAATCTGCAGGTGAGGCTGGTCATGAACAACTGCACCAGAGTTTGTTCTTTGTGAAGAGATGCATTGGATTTAGGAATGTCATTTAATAGGTGACTGAAAACCACTGAGGGTGAATTTGTGCCCCAGTTTGGCCATGGCTTCTGTAAGATCATATGTTTACACACCATCAAGGATAAGTGGTTCATTACAAGGAATAAAAATATTCCCAGCTGTTCTTCCCTGAGCAGATAGCTTGACATTTCTCTTTGAACCAAAGGGTCAGTTGGATAAGACAGAAGGGGAAGGAAAGAAATGTAGAAGGATCTAGGGTGACAAAACAAAAAAGAAGGGAAGGAAAAAATGGATGCAAGGTTACACACAAAGTTGCTCATTTTTAAAAATGCATGCGAAGCTTTGGTACCACCCTTCCTCTCAGATGTACTTTATTTTTAAAAAGCCTTTCAGTTCCTCTTTATTGTGTGTACTGTGCCTGTAAGGAAGAGTTTCTGTAGGAAAAAAAACAATACTTCTGAATAAATAAATAAATGTTTCCCCTGAGTCTGATCTGCTGATTGTAATGACCAGAATAATTTGTCACTCAGACTTACTTGCTGCTAATAACTCTGTGCCATGGGTGCAGCTTGGCGGGGGGGGGGGGGGGAGGGG
>WKFP01014729.1:192085-254069 GCA_011057875.1 Pterocles orientalis | reverse complement strand
GGAACTGCTGGAAAGAGTCCAGTGCAGAGCCACGAAGAGGATTAAGGGAATGGAACATCTCCCTTATGAGGAAAGGCTGAGGGAGCTGGGTCTCTTTAGCTTGGAAAAGAGGAGACTGAGGGGTGACCTAATCAATGTTTATAAATATGTGAAGGGTGAGTGTCAGGAGGATGGAGCCAGGCTCTTCTCTGTGACATCCAGTGATAGAACAAGGGGCAATGGGTTCAAGCTGGAACATAGGAGGTTCCACTTGAATATGTGAAAAAACTTCTTTACGGTGAGGGTGACAGAGCACTGGAACAGGCTGCCCAGAGAGGTTGTGGAGTCTCCTTCTCTGGAGACATTCAAAGCCCGCCTGGATGTGTTCCTGTGTGATCTGATCTAGGTGTTCCTGCCCCGGCAGGGGGATTGGACTAGATGATCTTTCGAGGTCCCTTCCAATCCCTAACATTCTGTGATTCTATGATTCGATTGAAAAGAGTGACATGTCAGTAGGTATCAGTGAGTGGCCATGATCCTGAATTTTATTTTAAGCCTTTCAGTGTTTGGACAACTTCCTATATCAAGTTATTGTACTTGCCCTGTGGATGTGCAACAGCATCCCAGAATCCATTCCACTATATTGCCCCAGGTATCACCAGGTTCCTTCTAAACCATCTTTTATCTGACAACATGTTGCTCTCCAATGGCCTGGGCTCCTCCTCCCCCTTACTAGATGGTTGAAGCATCTGCTGGAGGAAAAACTAGAAGTCACATAAACAGTAGAGCAACAGAGCACTGCGAGTCAGACTCTCTGCCAGCAGCAGGAAATAGATCTGTTCAATTCTCAGGGTTTTTAATAAACAGGCACATTTCTCTGTGCCTGGATACTTTACTCTGTCTTAGCAGCCTTCTGCAGCTGGCTGTGGTTTACTGGCAATGAGCAACTAGTGGTTGACAGACTTCAGAAATTCTATTTTACTTCTGGTGACAGAAAGCTGTGATGGATTTTTTTTTTAATAGGCTTGTATATGGATTTTGTAAATGCATAGGAATGGATTGGTGGAGTTTTGTGCTGTTTCTCTAAACTTTTTGAAACTCTCTAAACTTCTAAATATTTTTAGAAATGAAGGGACTAGTGTCAGATGGGGAAAGAAAGGGTTTACACTTGACTACTGAACTGAGAATGAGGACAATGGGTGAGGAGGCAACTGCTGGACACTGATTTCTTGTCAGGGTAAGAAGGCAGCAATTTAAAGGAATTCACAGTTGTGTATTCATCTCATGATCACATCCAGTGACTATTTTAGGTAAAGTGGGGATAAGTGGCCCATTATGGACCATGGTAAGGAATGCCTTGTCTGTGGGGTTCAGTAATGCCAGTCTCTTTTCAGCTGGCACAGAGCACTGTTGTGGGGGAAGGATGGGCAGAACTGACATACACATGCCAGCACCCTGGCATTAAATAACACCCTAGTGAAATGAAGCTGTTTGTGCTGATGCTTCTTCACGGCCAGCACATGTTGGTGTCAGTGCTGGCATTGGGGAGCTGAATGAGGCTGTTTTTCAGCCCTCTGCAATCAGTTGTCTGGCCTTTATACCAGGGACACGTGCGGTAAGAAGAGTACATGCAGCCTTTTTAACCACGCAACGTATCCTGTGATAAGGCTGCAGCTGGAAGAGGCTGTCTTGTTCTGGCACTGGAGGGAAACTAATTCTGTTCACAGACCTGGACTCTGTCTATAGGCTTTATACAGCTTCACTTTTTAGTGATAAGAGGTTCTTAAACTCTTCACAGCATAATTTTCATGTTGAAATTGATGAGAAATACCATGTTTGTCTGTCTAGCAAATCAAAATCTGGCAATTTTTGCTGAGAATGCAGGTGTGAAACTGAGGGAGTGACTCATATCTGTACTGCTGGTATTGCTTGTCTTACTGTAGCACTTCAGTCTGTGCTCTTGGTTGTACCCAGTACCCTACACTGCCTTGGTAAAGAACAAACAGAAGCTGTCTATGTGGCTGAAACAGCCTGGAGAGAGGGGAAGTGGAAGTATTGTCACTCTTCCATTGCACAGAAGTGATGAACTTAAATTTAATTTGCCTTCCTGAACCACAGCCAACGAGCACACCTCTATATTGGTGATATTTGAAATACAGTTAAAAGTGTACATTTGTGTTTCTGGGGCTGTGGACCACCCCCTCCCCCCCATTGTTCTGCCTGGAGCAGAAGTTCTGGTGCAGCTTGCGGTACTGGTCCTTCCCGCGTAGCCCTCTGCAGAGCAGGTTTCTTGTTGGACATTGGCAAACATATAGAGAAGGTATGAGCATGAAAAAATATGGAAACAGAATATAGACATGTTATGCAGGAATATACTTCCCAATAAAGCTCTCACCAAGAACTGTTATCCTTTGATGACTCGTAGTATTCCCTTGTATTTAAAATGTATTTGAAATTTAAAACTCTTAACTTCAAGGGATAGCAAACGACTTCTGGTAGCTGGTTTTGCATCAGAAGTTCAGTTTGATTTAAAATATGGGAAATTATGGTTGGAAACATGATTTACTGATGTCAGATGAGTTTGTGGAAGAATTGGGTACAGGATGCTTGGTACATTGCCCTTTTTACTCTGTGCTTGAACTTTTGAAGACACTGTGTTTGGGGTCTCCGGTTGCATCATGCAAGTCTTATAGAATGTGGTTTATAGCTATTTCCTCAGAAACAGTTGAAAGGTTTGTCATAATGATCCAGAACTCTAGATTTTATTAAGACTTCCAGAGCAAAGATATGTTGTAACTTAAACCTGTAAATAAAGAAGTCACCTGGCATTTAACTTGTAAATCATTCAAAATAAATACATTGTTACGTGCCCCACTTTGGAAATTTCTTATTCACCCAGAGACAAAGAAGGAATGATTTCATACTTCTTCAAAACAGAGTCATTCAGTCAACAGTATATTCTTTTTACTCTGACTTAAGAAGTAAGTTTCGCCTGGTAGCAGTTAAACAATAGTAAAGAATGTTGCTTAGGCTCCTGTTGTTCATAAATAGCTTTTGCAACTATTAGCATCTGATGTAGTGGAAAATAAGTGATGTAGCACAAGATTTTCCTAAAAATGCATCATTGTTATCTGGGTGCGATGCAGAATGTAAGCAATGTCCTCACTGAACAATGATGACATTGTTTTGTTTCATCACTATCTTGTGTTGTAAATATTTACACTGTTTGAGAAACACAGGCTCTCATTGTCTTAGATATAAAATTATGCATTTGTTTTTAATAGTCTTTATTAATTTTGAAGTTAAAAATACAGAGCAATTTTTTTGCTGGATTTCAGAATTTTGTGTTTCATGAACCTCAAAAGGATTACAGAGAACGGGAAGTGGTGAAAAATTGTCCATAGATCTTACATTATATCATGTGGACTTGTGTACTAGACTAGAAATTTGCCTGCGAAGATATGTTGGTGCAGGTTTCTGTCACTGGTCTATACGTGTGTTATTATGTCCCTCTTTCCATTTGATTATAACTTTCAATAACATTTTCTTTTGAAAACCATCAATAATATGGAATGCTTTGCCAAATAATGAGGATCATGTGGACATTTTTTTTTCTGGCAGATTTGCTGTTCTGCAGGTCTAGGGTGTTGCTGTGTCCTTGATATCACTTGGTTTCTTCCCCTGGCATGTCATAGTTCTGTGGGATTTGGCTTTTTCCCAGGAGCAGGAGGAAGTGATGTGTTTTTGTATCCAGTGGATGCAGTGGGGACCTTCTACACTGATTGCAGGATGACCTAGCCTGACTGTAGCAATCCTACTGGGCTATTCCCAACCCTGTGTTCACAGAAATATGACATTTTTTAAAACTTTTTGTTTCATTTAAGAATTTAAAATTGTATGAAACCTCACCACTGTTCTTTCTGACCATTTCTCTGGGTCAGTAAGGAAAAGATGCATTGACCATTGCATCACTAGTGTGTGCACTGTGATGGAATCCATGCAGGTTACTGCTCTGCAATGCTTTTGGACACATAATGAAGAAGGAAAACCAGCTTTTCTCAGAAACTGTAGGAACAGGTGTGGTACTGTGGCATGTTGTTGTCTGACAATGAATATTATGAAGAAGCAAGTCATCCCCATCTTGAAGAAAAATTTTGTTTGAGCCATGTGACTGAGACAGCCTAATTTTTGCTCTGTAGAGTGGCTTCAGTGCCAAATCAGAGGGAGAAATGCTGCTTCTGGAGGGGGGCATTAATTTCTCAGAAAGCCAGTCTCTACCGGTGGTGGGAGTTGATGGAATCATGGCTAAGAGTTTTAACAAGGCAAGTCCTGTATGTGCAGTGATATTGCATCCTGCTGCAGCAAAGCTGTAAAGACACACAGCTTGCAGCATGATTCATTTGCTAGACCTGTTCTGAAGCACCTCAGGGCAAGAAGATGTGCTTAATATGAAAGGGTGAGGTGAAATGGTGATTACATAGGTGAAAGAATGAGTGGCACCCTGTTATGCAAATTTGAAAATTCAGTGGAGCAGGTAGAGCAGCTTGCTGGTGGTGGAAACAGCAGCCCTTGCTGTTGACCTCTTCCAGGTCCCCACCGTTAGGATTTCCCAGTGTAGAGAGCAAAAGTTCTGCTTTACCTCTTTGTTTTTGTTTGTTAGAGACTGTCCCAGGGATTATTGCTGATGGTTATTATAGACTGTTCCATTAACAAGTATACAAGGGGGGAGTACTTAAAAATGTGTATTCCCTATCAGACCACTGATGTAGTTAAGGAAGTTTTCCCCCTGTAGCAGGAGCTTACTGCCCATGTGTGTGTGGAGAGTGCCAGGCACTTTGTTTTTTCCACAGAACATCAGGAATGATCACTGATGCATCTGATGCAGGTAAGGTACTATTGGTGGTATAAGCGGACAAAAGTAATTTCTTTTTTCTCAAGGGACTGCGTTATTTTGTTAGCAGAGCAGAGGGGGGTGACATTTGTGTTCTTCTGAATGCTACCAAGCCAGATCATAATTGCACTTAGCAGTTGATTTGATTTGAAGGGGACAGATTTTAAGGAGTCTGTTTTTTAGAGGTGCAGATCCTGCTCAGTTTCCACTGAAAGCAAGTGAGGGGGTTGCCCAGAGCTTCGGGACCATTATTTATTGATTCTGTAGTTTAACAGCTTGCTTCTCTAGTTATATTATGTTTGTAAAAACAATCATATTCGTATTTTGAGAACAATCAGACAGCTGGCAGATAACCTCTATTTCTCTATGTGTTGTGTGTAGTCTATAGCTGTATATTCCTGTATAATGAGAAGCTTTCAAGGGGAACATGCAGAAGGATCTCTTGTCCCCTTTCTAAGACTTTATTTTCATTTCAACTACATAATAACGTGATTTTTTTAAAAAAATATTGGAAGAAAAATATTTTTAAGTCTTAAAGATGATTATTTTTAGGACACTAGCAGATGGAGGAAAGGAGGAACTGAGATAGTAAAGTGAGAAATTGCAGCTGAGCTAGTAAACAATGCAAGGTATATGGGCAGAGGCATAGCTGTAAATAGCAATAATCCAGAATTATATCTGCCTAGTCTAAGTACAAGAGTTCTTTTCACTTCTAATGTTGTTCTAGCCCTGAAATGTGAAAGGTACTGCAAGGAAGAAGTTTCTCTCCCTTAAGCTCCCTTGATTAGATTTGTTTGCCAGATTAACAAATTCATGTGAAGTGCATGAGGCTTGATAACATCGCCTAAATAATGCTGTTAACAAAGTACTGATTAAGCTACAGTAGAACAATGAAATGCAGATGCAGTATCCTCTTTTTGAAAACGCACATCTGTCATCTCTAGAAAAGGATTATGTAAACTACATTAGTAGGGGAGGAGTCTGGACAAGCTCAAAATAAAATAAAGCTTCGAACAGGAGTCATTACAAGCTACTAGGATTGGAAATGTTTACAAATATGGAAAATGTCATGTATAGAAAGTAGGCATAAGCTATATCCAGTTGAAATGCCAAGGTAGATAAACAAAGTTAAGACATACACAGGAATTTGCTAAGGAATTGGACGAAGGCTTCTATTACCTTCAGAACAACAACAACAAAAAGCCAAAACTAAGACCAAAAAGGATTTTTTTTCTTATGGGGCTTTTAGATTTCACATCAAGGCCTCCAGCAGAAAAACGATTCCAGAGCTGTAATAGAGTATTTCAGATCTCACTAGGAGAAAGTTAGCCAGCTGATGAAGACGCAACACCATTTTGCAGCAGTCAGAATTTTCTTTGGAGGGTTTCCATTCCTCTTTGGGTTGGTCAGGTTTCGTGCTGCATAGAGGGGAAGTTTCAGAAGACCAGAGTTCATGGCAGTGATCCACAAAGCCTCAGGGCAGCGCTTTCCAGCCTGCAGCTGGTAGATCCCCTGAAGTCCATAGACTGTATGCATTCCATGTCAGGATTTTCATGGCATTGCACAGTGTTGCAGTGTCTGGATTATCTGGACAGCAGCAATCTGTTGCTTTATTTTTAACCTGCCTACCCACCTCCCCAACAGATTATCAGACCATTGGCCTATGTGGTACAGCTCACTGTCATTAATGGGGGCTAGGGGAGTTGAAGAAAGGTGTAAGAAGCCTTGGGGCAGACTGGAATAACTCACAGGTGAAATTCCTTCCAACTGCCTTCTGTTAGTGACTATCATCTTGCTTATACTGCAGGATCCAAGGTTTAACTTTCATGCACATGAAGACAGATTCTTATATAATCCAGAATGCCTATTGTACTTGAAATAGGAAAACAACTGTGATATTTGGCTGGTGCTTTTCCCCCCTGCCATGAGTAATGCAAAGCATGTGTACACACATACATACGTCCTCAGAGGGCTTTTCTTTTGGTGAAGCCTGTGTACATCTGCAGCCAGTGCCACTGCAGCTCCAGCGCTTCTGCTGAAATTCTCCAGCACATGCTGTGTAGCAAGAGAATATGGACTTTCTGAGGAGTAAATGAACCAATAAAATCTGCAGTTCATAGTACATGTTTTTAGATTACCACAGATACCAAACCACAGACAAGAAACTATGATTTGTGCTTACTTGCCCTGATCTAGCTGGGAATTTTTGGCTGAGAGCGGTTTAGTCTTTAACTGGAATGTGTGATGTGCAATGAAGCTGCGGTGGGTGGCAGGTGACAGAGGACAGAATAGTTTCCTCCACTTGAGTCCTTCTAGTGACACACCTCATTGTAACAGTCTAGCAATTCACAGACTGTTCGGGTCATCTCATGGCTAATTTATGTTCCTGTTTTGTCGGTGGGGAAACTGAGATCCTAGTGGGGTGTGGGTGATCTAAGTGGATTCTTGAATGGTCTCCCAGCTGCTTCTGCTATAGTGAGGCTACCTGTTGTTGTCAGTTGTCCCTTCTCATGTACTTAATGCTGATAACCCAGGGGAACCTTTTCTGCTTCTGTTGCTGTCAGGAGACATACTGCTCAGGGGAATGCCCCAGCCTTCAGGCCCAAGTCATGTGCATGTTTTTCCTTCCTTTTTTCTTAATCTCCTTCAGAGAATGTTTGTCTCATTTCTTCTGAATCTGACCATTCTTGCTGCAGCTTCACAGTTCTAGCAATATAGCGAGGATTCAGCTGATGTGGCTTCAGGTATCTGCTGGCATTTTTAGTTACTGTTTTGCCTGCCCTGCGGAAAGCAAAACTGGACTGCCTGGGTGGGTGAAATCTTAGCTCCACTGGGGACTCTCCTGTGGGCTCCCAGGCCAGGATTTTGACCTCTCTGATATTTTGAAATGGCATTGGTTTGTGAAGGTTCTGCACAGTGGCAGTGTTCCTGGAGTCTGTTTTGCAGGAAGCAATGGGGCTATAGATAGGGGTAACAGTAGAGCTTTGTGCTGTCCTTTGTTCTGGCATTCCCATGTGCCCCAGCCAGCTCTTCAGGAAACCTCCCTGGACAAGAGCTTTATGAACCAAATGCCATGCAGGGGAGGAGGAAGCTGAGCCCTTATCTGCCACTTCCAGGGTGAGTGTACTCAGCTGTTGGGTAGAGGTGCTGCAGTAATGAGGATCCCTTACTTTGTGTGAAGCATGGCCTGAACATCTAACTGTAATCCTGAAGAGAAGCAAGTATCCAGGAGCAGTCCCCTTGCCTTAGCATTTCTTCCCTGAGGGTCTTTTTGGCAGGCCCCCAGTTTAATGTGCATGAAGCTTGGATCCCTCTTTGCAGGTGCCCAACTCCTCACCCCTGGATCAGGGAGCACGTGGTGTTAATTTAACTGGAAAACATTCTGTGGAGCTTGTTGTAACTTGCTTTGTGTTGAGTGGCATTGCTTTTCTGGCATCCTTGTCTGTTTGCACTTGATACTGCAGATGGTTCGTTGATTTATGTAACTTTATCCTTTAATTAGCGCTGTGGAGTTAACATACTTTGGGTTGATATAGACAGGCTTTGAGTATGTGCGTTGTTAGGGACCTTCCAGATTGGGGATGCCACAGTGTGGCATCTGGGTTAAGTTTAGAGCTTTTTCTAAGCTACCCTTGAACAAAGGCAGGCTTTATTAGAGCATCTGCCAGGCTTTTTTACCAGAGGAGGGCTGTTTCACGTCATCTTTGAATATCTAATTGGATTATATCTGCTGGTTGAGCTCTTTCAAAGAATTCTAACACATGCTATCCTTGAAGTACCTGCTAAAAAACTGGTTGGACTTGTTTGTCATCATCAGAGGGGTTTAACTGTGTTTTCTAATAATTTTCCTTGTTCTCTTTATGATAATAAGATGTCCTTGCCTGTAAGCCCAGAACCCTTTTTGAGGGGGACACGGAGTGGAGTCCATCTCTTTCACCTTGGCTTAGCTATTGCTGGCAGTAGCACGGGAATATTACCTGGCATATTTTTGTTGGAGCTTAATGTTTTCTGGATTTAATTTCCTTGTATTTTCTTGGGGAAAATACCTTCCCTTCCTGTTTGTTTATTGCAGTTTGATATTCCTGGCTCAGCCCACATTTATCTCTCCTCTGGCTTGGCGCCTTTGGAGAATGACGCTAAACAGGTGTATGGAGAACCCCGGGAGGTTCTGTGTTTTCTCTTTATGCTTTACGCTGGGATTCAATAGTGCTGGTAAGTCCCATATTTCCCTCAGTCCTACAATAAGGAAGCGTCCTTGCTATTGCTTGTTTATGCATATAGATGTAATTTATTTTTAAAATCAGTGATGCCTGGAATTTATGGAGGCATTGCCTTCAAAGCTTTCATGCATACTTTATAATGTCTTGGCGTCCATGGAAGTAATGTAATTCCTGACTGTGTGTCAAACACTTCTGAATTTGGCTGAGCATGCTTAATGGGCAGATAGCATCATCCAGCCACTGCAGTGTGTGACTGGGAAGCAGCAGGCATTGCCTGCATTTTTGGTTTTGCTCGTGACTTGCTCTGTGACCTTTGGTAACTCTTTCCCCCTCAGTGCAAAGAGGATACTGAACTATCATTCTCCATATAAAGTGCCTTGGGGTGTGTAATTAATATTTTTTTTTCCTGCTGTTTAATCAAAAGCAGTCAAAAGTTTTGATCCTGTTTTCATTTTACACAACTGCGTTACTCCTATGGAGTCTACTAGAAGTAGAGCCAGATTGTCATCTTTTGCAGAATCAAAAACCTAGGAAGTTTGGCCTATCTTCAAAACTTCCAATTAATTAAATATTCAATTAAAAATGTGTGCAATGTAAGTTAAGGGCGTGCACTAAGTGCTAAGCTATACTACTTCCAAATTGTTAAGCAACATAAGATATATAGGGCATCCATCTATTCTCTGTCTTCTGCTTTCACAGATTCAAAAACAAACAAAAAGTTGATATGTTATGGGAACAGAAGAACAGTGCATCATCCAGTTGCCCTATTTAGCATAGTCCCTGCTGTGTTAATTCACCTCTAATCCTTTCTTTAAACACAACTGATTGTGTCTCATTTGAGGCAGGTTACATTCCAAATAAGCACTCCATGATCCTGCATGTTTCAAAAAGCTTTTCATTTAATGTAACTCCACTAATCTAATAAAAGGTATGGCTAATTATGCCTGTGTTTCAGTTAGTGTTGCCAATTTTGGCTAATTTGTGACTATCACCGTCTTTCCTATGTCTAATGCTTCCCTGTTGTATTTGTGAAAGAAGGAATAAAGTGTGTGTAGTCCACGGCTTTTCGATTCCTAGCGAGGGATTTTGATGATATTATTCTCTAATAGCCTTAGGAAAGGAACAGCTCACGTGATGAGTTTTCCTATTGCCAGCTGGTGCATGTCTGTGCGAATTACAGGAGCCAAATGGAGGCCACTGACTGTTTTTAATGAAAACTACGGCATTCAGCCTGATTCAGGATGATGCCTGAGGCAGTTTGATCCAGTGTGGTGGGGTTGGCAGTTTAGGAAACTACCTGCATGAGCTTTGCTCTCTGCACCTCCAGGTACCGTATTTCTGCTGCTCAGCTTGGAGACCTGCTCTTCTTCCTCCTCCTTATCCATGCAGATTCAAGCATGATCTCTGCCCTTGGGCTCTGCTCTCTGACCACTTTCAGAACTGGTTGATAATTTATTTATTGATTTATTTGCATAAATTGTGCTCTGACCTGTCTGGTTCTAGGTCTTTAAAACTCCTGTGTCTTTTCTCACCAATCCAGTGCACCAAACTCTCTCCTGTTCAGAATCCAGAGAGAAAATAAGAGGTGCACCTTGGTCCAATTGATGGCTTAGCTTTGGTTTAGAAATAATTGCATTTCAAGCTACTTTAACATCATAGAATATTTTTATTTTTTAGGTGCAAGGCCTGAAAATGGCACTGAATGAGTGCTACTTTCAAGCCTCCTTCCTGTAAATCATCGGACCAAACAAGGCGGTGTGATGAACATGCCACTGCATCAGATCTCTGTCGTTCCAGCTCAGGATGTTACCTCTTCCAGAGTCTCCAGGAGCAAGACCAAAGAAAAAGAGGAACAGGTACTGTCAGATTTGCTTGATTTTCACAAGAAGTTATTGAAGTATAAAATGATAGGGGTTATCAAATCAGACCTGATTCTGATCCGAAGCCCCAACTTCTTGCAGGATTGCTGCAAGTTCGATGTTACCAAATTATCTCTTTATTCTCATATTTGCTTTTTTAAAGCAGCTGGAAGCAAAATACTAGAAATTGTTGTTGAGTAACTTGTACAAAATACAAGCTATGACCTTCTATTTTGCATAAGAATTCAAGGCAGATAGGGATTTTGGATGATGACTCTACTACCATTGTCGCAGAAACTGTTACAGATGTATTCTACCTTTCTATAATAAAAATAGTATGGGGTGTAAACCCCTATATGCAGCCATGCATCCTGTTTCCCTTTGTTCTTGGCAGCATCTAGTAGCCGTGTTTGGTTATTATTGACTGGAATATCACAAGAAAGGAAATATACACCCCTATGTCTACTTACTGTGCTGTTTTCTGCAGATACGATTTGTATTCTTAACTGGGGAGCGTATGTGTGAATGGAATAATCTTGAGGTTGTCTTGTGGTGCTAATGAGAAATGGAATGCAAAAAATATTTGAAATATCTAATGATTGTCAGTTTAACAGAATCTAATTAATAGGTTACTTAACCATTTTTTAGTAGCGTACTGTGCCTAGTCTTCATGTGTCAACCTTATTTAGCTCCCAGACTGTGTCTGTGATCAAGCCCAGACACCTTAGTGTATATCGTGTTTGTGTACACTGTACTGCACTGAATTTTACATTATCTGTCAGTTCCACAGAAACCTCTTTGTATTTTTTTTAGCTTTACTCTAGCATATGCGTGATCAGGCATTGGAACAGGCTGCCCAGGGAAGTGATGGAGTCACCATCCCTGGAGGTGTTCCAGAAGCGTGTAGATGTGGTGGTTAGGGACATGGTTTAGTGAGTTAGGTGCTGTGGGTTGGACTTGATGATCCTTGAGGTCTTTTCCAACCTTAATGATTCTATGATAACATCAGGTCAAGAGAACACTCACATTATGGTACAACTGCAGGGACTGGGGTTGTTATGTGGGCTGGGAGTGTGTGTTCAGCAGTGGTTAGTTCTGAGGAGATCTAGGGCGATACTGATTACATATAGGGCATAGCTTAAGTGTTAGGGACTAGAAAGGCACTGTCGTATTACAGAAAGGGATTCACTAAGGCTAATTTTGGGTGGGATAAAAGAACTTGGTTCTGTTGTGCTAGGATCATCTGCCCTGACTACCCTTCTTACCTGTCAGCTGTCCACATCACACCTAGCAAAGTCACTGGTGAATCAGTAAAAAGAAATTGTCCCATTGTTGGTTTTTGGAGTCTTTTCCAGAATAAGAACTTAAAATGGACTCTAGCCATTCAGATTCTTGAACCAGTAATTAATTAAGCTGGCACACTGCTGCTTTTGCTTGCCAGGACTAGGCAAGAAGTTGTCCTCACAGATGAGGTGCTCTAAATCCATGAAGCACCTTGTCTCAGGAGTCTGCTGGGATCTCTTGCTTCCCACCTGTTGAGTGTAGTCGCCATCTGGGATTGTGCTGGGCAGCTCTCTAGGTAAGAGAGCTCTGCTGTTCCTTTCCTGGGTCCCTCCCATATGGAAACCGTATGTGCTGAGAGTGAATGAAACAGCTCCTTGGCCAAATGCAGGCAAGTGCTGTGAATTGACTACCCTCCCCTGGGGCGATGGGGATTAGGAGGCTTATCCAGTCAGAGTGGTAACTGACCATGCAATGAGCCCAGAAGTGGGGGTCCCAAGTCTCCTTCTAAACCTCTTCTTCATTTCTGACACAGCAACTTCAGTGTTAACAAATCTTCCATATTTCCTTCATGATAACTAGTTGAAATGTTGATTATTGCTTCCCTTGCCAGGCTACTGTTGTACTTTCATGCCTTGGGACATTTGAAACAGAACAAAATATTTATTTAAATATGTGCAGTATTGCAGAGGAAATAATGGGGACTGGGGCTATGCAAGCAATAGATTAGGCTAACCTGAAAACACTGCATGTTTCCCAAGTCTTGTCCTTCCTGTCTCTGTCAGCATATTCATTCATCCTCCAAGCATCCTGTATTCTGCCAAAACCACAGTTGGAACAGCTGGAGCACCGGGTGGACTGCCTGCTGCCCTTGATGCACAGCTGTGCTGACACTGGCTGCTTCTGTGCGCGCGAGCCACAGCCTGGCCCCTGTGTGCTCCTTCCCGCTCCTGCAAACTGCGTTGCTTCTGGTGTTAACCTTTAATGCTGGATTTACTGAATGAGCGGGAGGGCAGTCAAGTTGCTGATATGCTGACTTTGACCAATAGAATTAAATTTTCATATTACGTCAGTTAAGACATCTCGTGAATGAAATCAGGACCCACTGGCCATGACTCTGAGTTTTGATTGTATTTAAAATGTACCATTAAGAGTAGATAGGATGCAAGAGAAGGAAATTGTAGATTATCACCGTCGTTATTTTTAATCACTTCAAAATGCCTGTTTTCTGTTTGAGATAGAAACCACTGGAAGATAAAGAGCAGCAGGCAGAGTGAGCATGATCCTGTGTTAAGCAAATTTGCTGAGCAGTTGTAGGTGATTTTTGTGCCCTAGGTAGCATCTGGTGTACAAGAAAAGGATACTAGGTAAAACTGAGAAAGAAGGCATTTGCACTTCAGTACAAAGTCAGTGTTACTTCAGTACTTTCATGTTTCAGTTGCATAACTTTCCATTACACAATACAGCTCGCAATTATTTCTTTGTGTTGTGGATGGCCTAGGCACAGTTCTCATGGATTTATGCAAAAACATATAATAGTTTTTCGGGAGCAAGTGCAATATTTCACAGTTTGATTCAAGTGCTGTAATTTTCTTACCTTACCTTTACTGTGTAATAGAAACACTCCTTACCTTTTCTGTGTAGGAACAATAGTAAGCACCTCAAACAAACATGTACACTGATCTTAAAATGTTTTGAGTTGTACAAAGCCACTTGCCAATCTCAGCAAAATCAAACAAACGCCAAACCACAGTCAAAACCAATATTACTACTTCAAAGATAAATATGTAGGTTTGCTTTGTAATACCAGGCAGGTTATGTTCTTAGACCAAGTGCGTTGCCAGGTGTGTGCTTTGTAGATTGAGCAGACTCATGTACATATCTCCCTTGTTTATTACCCAGCTCTGGCAGAAGTCAAGGTGAATAAAGGCAGTGTCAGCTAGCACATGGGATTTTATCTTGCTTTTGTTCTTGCTTTTTCAAGCTACATCTTTGGCTTGTCTGTACCTGCATCCTGCGTCGTAAGAAGCCCTTCAGAGGAAACGCTTGAGAAGCGTACTGATAGAAAACAAAGTACCAGTGTGCCTAGAGAGGGAGCTTTACCAGTCTGTGAAAACACCGTTTGTCCTATTCCCCAGAAGGAACATGCTTTATATCCAGTTCTCTTATCTTCTATTGTTACGGATGTGTTTCATTATCCACATTTGTAGTAAAGGTACAGAGGAAAAATTCCCAAGCTGAACTGTTTAGATCTCTTGCTGTTTCTTCTCTTTTATGCTTCTGGTTAAGATGTAGCTCGTGTATTTCAGGCTAAGCTTGACTGCTTTTAGTAATAGTTTTCCTTGCTACAAAAGCAAGTTTTCTGGGCTAATGATTTGTGACTAACAGTGAAGAACAGCAAGAAGTCCTCGCCACCTTTATAATTACAATCCAGTTTTTCAAATTGGGCGATCTGTAGTCCCTAGGCAGCCTCCTGGCAGATTAAAATGTAGATTCAATACGTGTGGAAGTCTGGGGCAAAAAATCCTACTGAATTTGAAGAGGTGGTAAAAAGCAAAGCTCCTGCTTACCATGTCTGTTCTAACTCCTCACTGATATGTATATTCTTGTAGATTCTGATTCAGCTTAAGTGTAATTTTCAAGATTTAAAATAGTTGAAAACTGTGGTTAACAGCAGTCTTTCATGAAACTTTGTCCATTTCCCCAGTAAAAAAGGGGAAGGTCATAACAGGATTATTACTCTTGCATTTAACTCAGATGAACTGTTAGCTTTGAGGGCTATTAATAACCATCATTAGCTTCTTACTTATCTTTCACTAGGAATAGCTTCATACTTACCTGATTTAAGGGAGCGTCACTCTATTGTTTGTGAGATGCTAAAACCCCCCCCGCCCCTGTTTGGTGAGTAATATGCCAGCAGCAATGTGTCCTAACATATCCAAAAGCTGACAGCTCTCAGGATTTGGACTGGAAATGAGGAACCAACACTGATATGTGGTTGAAATGTTGCTCTGGTTTTGTTTTGTAATGGAGCATTCCCTGTTTGAGGGCTTTGTGCCTCACTTGCTGAAGCGGACTGGCGTGTACCACAAGTTCTCAGTAAATGTTACTGCAGTGAGTGAAGCTCCCTAGGCAATAGCTTGTACACCGCCCTTCTGAAAATGTGTGAGTAACTTCAATAACTGCAACCTCCTGTGCTATGATTTCTGCAGATCTCATAAGCGGATCAGGGATGGACAGGATCAGCGTCTGAATGACAGATCATGAGATGTTGGTGCATGTCATTTTGGGTGCACAGTACTCTTTCTTCTCAATGGACCTGGGAAGCAATATTGAGTTGTCATTCAAGATCATGTAGAATTTATCAAAGAAACAGATTAATATTCTAGTCAAATTTAAATTTGATAATCCAACTTGGTCAATCCAAACTCCCTTCTGTCCTCTTCTCTAGAGGAACTAGCTTGTTGTCTTCCGAGTGTTATGTAGTAGTACTTGCTGCTAAGTGCTCAGCAGAGAAGCTGTGATCATCTCAAGCATCTCCAAGTGCTTCTCAAAGCTGTCATCATGGAGATACTGTCTACCTCATTTATTTGGATGAAATTATGGTGAGAAAAGTACATTGTGCTGCATCTTGCTGAATTTCTTCTGCCTTCTTAATGATCTCTTGCATTCTATACCAGGAAAGGCACTATGGCTTATTGGTTGAAATAAGCCATGTTGTTGAATCCAGTGTGACACTTCAAAAACAATATAATTGCCATCAAGGTACAGAAGCACTCTGTTCCCTTTTCCATTCACTTTTTGGACTTTGAGCTGTGAATGTGGGCTCTGACTGGCTGAACTTGATCCAAATATGCAGACATTTGTAAGGCTCTGTGTGTGTATTTTGCTTTGCTTGTCCATTGAACCAAATCATTCATTAAGCAGCCAGACTGCAAATCTTTTGAGAATTTCACCCCTTATTATTTTTATACTGAATTCTGTTGTTCATGTGTATCTATGTTGTATGTTAACACTGGGCCTCGTGTTTTTCCTTTATGAAATTTGCTTTGTACAGAAACTGGTTAACTATGGAAGAATTTTTGTCTGAGTATCCTTTAACTCTTCTGTTGAAAGCAGAATGTGTCTCTTGCTGTACTGCTTATAGGCTTAGCTTCAAAGTCAGAATTGAAAAGTCCTTTTCTGACAATTCAAACATTGGCTTTTACTTAATGTGTTTTTTCAATGGCTCATCAAGCATTTCTCAGAAAAAGTTGATGTCGCGCTTCCCACTTTTTATAAAGTAGCAATTAGACAATTTTTTGACAGAACAGACAAGCTGTGACAGGAGCACCCCTGAAGAGCTGCAGTGAAAGTGCTTTCATTTTTTCAGTCTGGGAGCAGGTAGGAGTATTTCCCAGACCTCGTCATTTGAGAATATGCCAGATGACTGAGACAGTTGTAACATCTTTCCAAATTGTATCCCTGCAGTGATGCCATTGTGCTGAGAGCACGGTATTTCCATGGCTGACTTCTGTGCTAAAACAGATATTTTAGTACGTGTCTGTGTAGGAGTAGGTGGCTGAACACACTCCCTCTCCGGTTACCTTTAGCAGGTAAACAGTCTAGTTGCTGGAGAAACTGGTTCACAACAAATGTCTGTCTCTTCTCCATGGGTACATTCGTACACACCTGAACATCACCCTGCTTGTGATCTGTCCTTGACGTGCGGAAAACAGACTCCACAATCTGATAGATTGTAAAGTAGGTATGTTTATTCAGCGCTGGGCACACAGGGGATCGCTCCTCCTATTGTGTGCGCCCTTATAGCACCACTATCACCCTGCTTGTGATCTGTCCTTTTGGTTATTAAGAGAGTCGTTCTTGTGCTTGTCAAGACAACTTAATCGTTACTTTCATCAAACCTTTCCTGTGCATAGGACTTTGAAGTTGCTGTCAGGTGCCCCTGTGAACACGCTCTCATGGGGCATTGCCTGTTTCTTTATTCCTATAAATGTCTTGGTGTCTGGCAGTGGTGTGAATACCTGAGGTGCTCCTTCTGACCGTGCCTGCCGGCCTTCTCCCCATGGGCAGTTGCCAACGTTTCCACCCATTACCAGCTTCAGGGCTTTCTTCTTCTCTCCTATGTGTTTCTTGCAAGAGCACCACTAACCTCCCCTTCTTTGTGATCACCTGGTGAGCTGGCAAGAAGCAGGCAAAATGCATCTAGGCCTGGGTTTAAACCAATGGAATTTGGGATTTAATTTGGTTGTCTCTTACTGCCCTGCTAGATAGTGTTGGGCAAGTCTCTTGAGTGCCTGCACCATCCTTCTTCCCATCTGTCAAGGAGGGCTAGCGCTGACTAGCCTTGTAGAGGGCTTCAGGTCCACAGATAAAAGCTAAGCAGCTGGAAGCGTTTGTCACTAGATCGTTTGAGATGACTGCTTTGCTAGAGTCCTGCTCTGCAGCTGGTTCTGCTGAGCTGTCCCAAAGCTCTGCTGCAGAACGTGGCAGGCGTGGGGTGTGTGGAGAGCGGAGGGACCTGCCTTCTGCAAGTAGGCACCACTTGATCTCATTCATGGTGAATGTGCAAAATGCTGTGACCTTCCCGAATCCACGTACATGCATTCTGCTCTTTTTTGTGTTTGAGTGCAGGATGGGAAGGTGGTCCTCTCAAGCCTCTTGGAAGCTAGAGCATGCTGTTTCCCAGCAAACCCCAGTGAAGGGGGAAGAGAGGAGGGGAGCAGGGGGCGGATGGAGGGAGCTGCTCCTTCCTGAGCAGTCATAACAAAAAAAAAGTTGGATCATGGTGTTTGATTCTGCATTGTGTTTTTCTTGGAGTGTGTACAGCATGTGTGTGCAAGGAAAGGAGCAGATGGCTTCTGAGTGGAGATGAATTATGAAAGGCAAACTGCAGGAAGTGGTTTCTGAAATGGATTTGGAGGAGAAAAGCCTTTATTTTAAAAATTCAGTAAACATTATAAAAAGTAACAGCAGTTGGTATAGTAGCAGAGTTTTGTTTTATGTAGTGATGCTTCACAGAAGAAACCTGCAAGTTTCAGGTTTTGCTGTTGGCTTGTAGTCAGACTCATTTGTATACAGTCTCTGTTTTGATGTTGTCTGCTTATTGTGTGTGAACTCCTTGCTTTGGTGTCTCAAGACCAGAAACGTAGAGTTAATTAGTACGATCTATCGCTTTTGCATTAACCTGAATTCTTAAACCACCTCTGATACTGACACAATCTCTGTCTAGCTTTCACTAGCAGTTCATTTGAACAAACTGAGAGTCATTCTTTGAACAATACGATTTCTAAAAGAAGCGCTGGTGCTGTTTAATTATGTGATAGCCAAGTGTGTTTTGGTGGTGGTGTTTTGCAGGCCTGTTGATGTTTCTGGTGTATGTTAATGTGCAACAGCTTTCCATAAACGTCCTGGATCTGAGCTTCTGATCTTAGTTTATATTTTTTTTCCCTGGCAGAAGTATGCTTGTTTGTTTGATTTCTGATGAAAAGTGTGTGTCAGCCATGATCCCACAGTGAGCTGTATATGCATATAAATCTCTGTGTTGGTACAGAGTGCCTCTGAAATCACCACAGCTCTACAAAGACATGGGTCAAGGTCATATTTATACTTTGCAGTGATTTTCATCGTCCAATGGCTATACTGTTTCTTTAAAGTGATCCTGTCAGGTTCCTGCAAACTGATTTTTGAAGTTGTGTGTTTATTAAAGGTAATTTCTGTAAATGAGAGACACCAGAAGTACAGGGTTTCTTTCTCCTATAGGATGTGTTGTCTCATGTGTTGATGCATAGTGAGTGACTTTGTTGTTTTGGGCTTTTTTGTTTTGCTTTGTTTAGGGTTTTTTTTTGAGAGAAGAACAAATAATTCCACTAAGGAGGCATGCTGTGGTGTGGTACCTTTAAAGTACTTGAACTTCAAAGTCTCTAAAACTGTGTCTAGCTTTAAAATTGATGATTTCCCTTTTAAACCCTGCATCTCAGCAGTTTAAAGGTTTAACTTTGAGGAGTTACGTATAGGCTTAGATTTGCTTAGATTTACCTCTGAATTTATAGGTAATTCTGCTTGGCCTTTCTGCTATTTATGAAGAATTCTTGACGGGGGCAGGGGGAAGTTGTTCATCAGAAATTGCTTCTCCGTGCTTTGCAGAAATCTAAGCTCTTAGGAGTATAGCCTTCCGAGTCAATAGACCTCACACCTAGAAACAATATCCACCTCTGGGATCTATCCAGCATCTCTTGGTCCCAGAAGTGGTGGTCTCTCCTCTGCCACTAAACATGTTTCTCTTTAATAGCTGACATTGCTACTGTTCTAGGAAGTTGGTGCTGGAGATTTTTCATGACAGCCAGAAGTCAAAGCACACTTCTGTTACTGAGCAAGTCCAAATGAATGCATTACACACACATTGTATACCTGTCAGTGTAACTGCAAGTGTACATGTTTAGCCCAGATATTAATATACTCGGATTTTATGACCATGGAATTAGGTGTAATTTTTGTTATAGTTTTAACATTAGGACATTTTCAGTAATAACTTTGTGTCTTGTTCTTCAGTTTTTCAGGGACTTTAGAGTAAAGAAATAGGATGTGCAGTTTAATTTTTTGTGTAACCTACTTGAGTCTGTATTAAAACTGGATCTGGAGACATGGATTTCCCATGTACCTTACTGCCTTGAAGGATAACCTGCATTTCCGACTCTTAAGTCTTTATACCTTGGAAAACCACTACTCTAGATCTCACAAACATAGAAGTATTTATGGCTACTTATCTCTAAAAAGTAAATTGGATTTTTTTTTTTTTTTACTAACTCTCAAGTGAAATTCACTTTCTGAGTTAACTGGGACTAATGTGTGGTTGTGTTTGTTTAGTTAAGTATCTTGTACTTAATGAACTTGTGGGGCTTTTGTAGGAATTTTTGGCTCCAGTTTGTTTTTAAAGCACACTGTAAATTTTTGTACATCTGAAAAATTACTTGCTGCTTGATATTCTAGAATCAGCTTATAAGCAATCATTTGTAGTTGTTACCTCTTCTTGACTCGTGTGCTTCCAATATGAGATGAAACCTTAGAGATGTGCAGTATCTTCATGTAACAGCCAAAAGACTTGCTTCACCTTTACTTTCACTTTCAAGCCCATTCTCTAAGGGAAAAAAAAGAGATTAGTGTATGTTCTATTCCTTATTTAATAGCTCTTTAGTCCATTGTCTGTGCCAAATGTTTTTCCTTTACAAAATATGCTGTAACATTGGAGAGTGTATTTCCTAGTCTACAAAGGGTAGGACCCAGAACCACAGTCTTTTCGTTGTGATTCTGTTGTGGTTTTCTAACTCTGTATCACATTCTTACTGCAAACAAACACAGAGGTCTAGTCAACAGGGAGACAAGTAGTAGAAGCATGTGTTTCTTACTAGTTTTTCAATTCATTTGTTCTTCTGATTGCATGTTTCATTTTTATTGCATAGATCATATTCTAGGTTTATACTAGTAACTGTCTTCATGCAGGAATGTCTGTGCAAGGTATCCACAGCTTTAATAGTAATTTTGATCTTTCCACAAAGGAAATGGGTTTATTTGGCATGTCAGCTGATTTCAGTCATTGTTACTATGTAGGATTGTTTGTAACAGTATTGTGTTTACTCTTCGTCCCAACCTTTTTGGACAAGCTTCGTTATGCCCAGGAATCATAGAATTATAGAATGGTTTGTGTTGGAAGGGACAATAAAGATCAAGTTCCAACCCCCTGCCATGGGCAGGGACACCCTCCACTAGACCAGGTTGCTCAAAGCCTCATCCAGCCTGGCCTTGAACACCTCCAGGGACAGGGCATCCACAGCTTCCCTGGGCAACCTGTTCCAGTGTCTCACCACTCTCACAGTGAAAAATTTGTTCCTAATGTCTAGTCTAAATTTACCCTCTTTTAGCTTATACCCATTACCCCTTGTCCTCTCACTACACTCCCTGATAAAGAGTGCCTCCCCATCTCTCCTGTAGGCCCCCTTCAAGTACTGGAAGGCTGCTATTAAGTCTCCTCGGAGCCTACTCTTCTCCAGGCTGGACAATCCCAACTCTTTCAGCCTGTCCTCATAGGGGAGGTGCTCCAGCCCTCTGATTAATTTTGTGGCTCTCCTCTGGACTCTCTCCAACAGGACCATGTCTTTTTTATGTTGGAGGCCCCACATCTGAACACAGTACTCCAGGTGGGGTCTCACAAGAGCAGAGTAGAGGGGGAGAATCACCTCCTTTGCCCTGCTGCTAATGCTTCTTTTGATGCAGCCCAGGACACAATTGGCTTTCTGCACTGCAAGTGCACACTGCTGGCTCAGGGCTGCTCTCTATCCATTCTCCATCCAGCCTGTATTTGTGCTTGGGATTGCCTCGAGCCACGTGCAGGACCTTGCTTTTGGCTTTGTTAAATTTCATGAGGTTTGCATTGGCCCACCTCTCAAGCCTGTCAAGGTCCCTCTGGGTGGCATCCCTTCCCTCCAGCGTGTCCACCACACCACACAGCTTGGTGTCATCAGCAAACTTGCTGAGGGTGCACTCCATCCCACTGTCCGAGTCTCCGACAAAGATGTTAAACAACCCTGGTCCCAGTACGTCGGTACACCACTTGTCACTGGTCTCCACTTGGACATTGAGCCATTTACCACCACTCTTTGAGTGCGGAAGTGAGGCAACAGTATATAACTGGATAATTAAATATTGTCATACACACACAATTTATCCAAGAGGTTGTCTGCTACTCCAGGATGCACCAGATTTCTTTTCCAACCTAGAGGTTAAGACTGCCAGTAGAAATTTGGAGTGAAAAGGTATGTGATGCCTCCCTGCAAGCCAAGATTATCCCGTTACGGCACAAGGCAGTACTTCCCAGCACCCTTCAAGTTGACAGTGAATGGGAGCCCTTCCTGGAAGTCCCGACGTTCCTCCAGTGCCAGCATCTAGCCGTGTGTGTGCTACTCAACGTCTTCCAGCTCTGCCTCTCCAGCTCACATGCTGGCAGTCAGCACTTTAACTGCTTCAAGCTTCAGTTCCTTTGCTTATACAGTTGTATCATAAGGGTTGTTAACGTTAGCCAATATGTGTAACATGCTTGAGATTCCCAGATGAAGATACAAAGAGCAGTGGGTGATGTTAGTAGATCCAAAACGCGCAGAAGAGATGAGGTGGAAGAAATCCTTGAGATGCTGTTCTTAGTTCAGGTACACTTTTAAATGTATAGTCTTGCAGTTACAGTGGTGAACTAAGTAGATGTTGAGGGCTGAGTTATGAAGGCTCAACAGACATGAATGGTAGATCAAAAGAGAGGTGACCTCAACTGGCAAGGCCAGGCTAGGAGCCATTTCAACAACAGAAGTAGTGGATTTGAATGTACAGGGAAGCGATAACCTGGAATAAATATTAGACACACCTCAGCACACCTGAGATCACGGCTCCTGGGGATGCTGATTAGTTGGTTGTGATTCATATAAGCATGATTAAAGGGGACCTGAGTCATGAAGCCGGTGAAGAAATGAGTGCAGAGGGGAGAGGCTGTGTGTGGTAGAAGCATGTACAGTGATAGTCAGGTGTGGACTTTTTTTTCCTTGGACTGGTGTTAGTCATGGAAATCTTTTGTAACATAGTTGATCTTTCTTCTGCTGTTGGAGTTTTCCAGTAGCCGTTTAACCGATTAGTTGCTGTAGACCTGTCAAAAACGGACATTAAAAACTTGTCCATGTTATACTGCAAATCTGTGTGGAGGCAGATTATTTTCTGAACAAGAATTTTCAGAGCCAGTATACTGTCCTTTCTTCTGTACTTTTTCACTAGGAAGACAACAAATGAGTTAGAAAAATGGCATCCCATGCTGTCCATTCTTATTTTCATGCTATTTCAGGACAGCTTTTCAGCCAGTACTAGGACTCATTTCAGGGGTGGCTACCAAGTTTGCTCTATTGTGAATGATCTCCCATGCTAGATTTATGCTTCTCTGTGTTTTCCAAGGAGCCGGAAGAAGATGGTTTTAAAGTTGTAGTGGATACTTATGGCTTTTTTTGAATACCAACTAATCAATTTTTATTTTTTCTTTAAAGTGGTCACACAACAGCCTTTTAACACACATTGATGCGTTTCCACATTGATGGGAATGGGAAACATTTTAGTCATCACTGACTCGATGTACAAACCACATGTCATTTGCAAAGTGTTTTCTGGCAATCATCTGCCAGCCTTTTTCTAGTTACTATTCCTAAGCAATGGAAGCTGGAGGAGGTGGTTTCTGGATTGTTCAATTTGAAACATCATCATACATTTCCCTCAACAAGTGGCTTATGTGATATTTTTTGGCTTCAGTTTTTATGCATAACAGTGAAAACCTTTGATTGATCCAGAGAATAGGAAAGAGTTGTTTGTTGAGTTTGTTTTTTTCTCCCCTGCAATCATCTTTAGTTATGTTTACTGTAATGCAGATGGCTGAAAGCACATTATTTGGGTAAAGGTTGCAAGGCAGGCTTGTATGCAACCAAGTGAGACATTCACTAATTTTTTCATCTTAATTTCTTTGAGTTGGTTAGTGTAACAGCAGTTAAACAGCTTCATTCGGCATGAACTGCTGCAGTGTGACTTCCTCTTTGGCTGCCAACAAGCATCAGGTACTCTGGGGATACTGGAGTTACTGAAACATCCACAGGCAAAATGTGGAAGTGACCCCTAAATAGGATGCTTCTGTTTTCAGACACCAAGGTTGGGACATTTGGGAAAAGGGGAGCACAGCTACTCTGCACCTGTAAACTTTAAACCAGAGCTATTTTAAGTTAAGTACTTAAAAGGGAAGCAATAGGGTACTTAATGGAATAATTTGCAAATTAGAGCCACTGGGTACTGCCAGTGTTAATTTCTGCTTAAACTAATAAAAGATATCCTCTCCCCTTACACCTGGGAAAAAACTGAACTAGTTCTCTTCTGTAATTAATATGAAAACCTTGAGTATTGGGTTTATTGCTTCAAATCACCAAGTAAAAAAATCTGTATCGTCATGCTATGATAAAGTTGGTGTGGAAGAGGGAAAGGCACATGGGAGTACAGATTACATTTAAAAAAAAACCCCAGCTATTTTGTATGTACTTTTTTAGTATGCAAAGCAGAACATAAGTATCTAAAATAAATAGATATTTATGTATTTCTAGGCATTGGTAGGAAAGGGCTGATTGAATGGCCTATTTTATTGTAATGATTCCTTTGAAGTTTGTGATGTGTAAGGTCAGCAGGGATGGCCACCTCTGACTTGTAATGACCTGTGTTACACGGGTAACTAGATGCAACGTACATTGAGCCTATAACTCATGGTATTTGGAAGAGGCACTTTAGCCTCCCGCCTTGGCTTGAAGATGACGGGTAAATTTTCTGTCTGACTCGCTAGTTTGTTTTGATGCCAACCGCCATCATAGTTTACAGAAACCACACATGACTTTTTATTTTTATTTTTTAATTCTGAGTTTTTTTGGCTTCAGCTCCCGGCTGCTGGTTATGGTGTCTCTTTCAGCATTAATTGAAACAGGCTCTTAAGTTATGCTTTTGGGCCTATCAGTGTTTGATAAACAAATTAGGTCATCCTCTCTCCCAGTAGGATGTTTGCTACGGCCTTGAAAATGTTTGGGGGGAGTGAAGGATGGAAGGAGACCATTTTCAGCCCCTTCTCCTTCTACTTGAAATAAAAGATTGGGATACTGGAGGTGCAAGTGTCTTAATTAGAAGGCAAGCTGTGCTGTTCTTGCTTTTAGGGTTTTATTGTTGTTGCAGTTGTTGTCCTCCCTCAGTTCTCAAGCACCCACCTTGGCAGTGCTGGGCTTCAAAGTGATAACTGATCTCGACTTCCAATAATGTAGGTGTGGATGGCATCGATCTTGTCCTCAAACCCCATTGAGGTTCTCATCTCCAGTTGTCACTTCACTGCAGCTTCCTAAATCCTCACTGTACTCTTGCTTTGTAGGCTGAAGCCTGTGTAGCTTGTAGTTACAGCCTGTGCCACTTTGATTTGGTGAAAATAAAACAGTTTTAGTACAGTTCCACCACTCCCCCCCCCCTTTAATTTCAGATATTCAATATCTGTGAAGTGGCTGTAAGCCTTATCATTTTTACCACTCCACTAAGCTTTGTCACCTGTAAATGTAACTGGTGGTGACTTTCCTATGTTTTAACTCGTTTACAGATGATTATTGGAAATATTGACTAATGCCTAGCTTAGCACCGAACCTGTGGAACCAGCAGGAACCAGGCCTTCACCATTTAACAGGTTTTCTGTTGGTATAACTTGTTGCATTTTTAGATGGAAACATTTGGGAGGAAACATTTGGGAAAAGAAATAAAAGGGACCACTCCACTGTATCAGACACAGTAAAGGAGAGAGTTTTGGTGAGCTAAACCAGGCTACTAGGGAAATGTTAACAGGAGACAATAGGCTGGCAAAAGAAGAAAACCCAGATGGAGCAAGCAGGTCTGCAGCAAGACAGTGCTTTCTCCCAGTTGCATCCTGAGCTCAGCTGGTCTGAGGGGTGTTTCTTCCGCAAGAATTAGCAGGTAGAATTTCAGGAGTGAGTAATGTGCCCAGGTATTAGGGCATCCTTTTACACCATTTGCTCTGCTTTGGAGCATGAATAAATAATACCATTTTGAAATATGCTTTCTAATGGTCACTAGAATGAACTGACTGAAGTATTGGAGCTTGCAGGTTCCATGGGAAATTGGGCCTTTCCCATGAATGCAGGTAAGGAGAAAGAGAGACAACCTATACAGCTGGGCTGACTTGTCCCCCTCGGAGCTGGGGTTCCTGCCATATCGTGTCCATGCCATGCTGTTTTGTTCTATTTTTTTCCCCTTATCATCTATAAACCTCTGTTTCCTTTTGACTGTAGATACAGCGGAGAGCATGGCTGTTGCTCGTAGGTTTAGAGCATTTTGAGCTCCCTGCAGTCCACCCAGTCTCGTGCTGAGGATTACTGATGGCAGCTGCTTTTCTCCTGAAAGTGTTTCCGGTCTTAGCAACTCTGCTCGGCCTTGCTGCTCTGCCTCCGAACTGCCAGGAATCCTCCTGCAGCCTCCAGGAGAGATCAGGACTGTGTACTGAATGTGCTAGACATCATTTCGTTTGCTTTCAGGAGTTCTGATATCTGGGTCTAAATGTTCTAGCAACTTGGATGGTTTAGTCTGACCTTTGCAACACAAGCCCACCTGTAAGGCAGTGAGCGGGGGTAGCTAATCTTTATGACAGCCCTGCAGTTCCTCAAAGACTTCTCTTTGACCTCTCCCTATCTCTGGTACTACAGCTACTCATTTAACGGAACTACTTTAAAAGTGCTATTCCCCAGTACCTCATCTAGCAAAACCCAGACGTGTTGCCTCCAGCCCCCTCTGAAATACACTCTCACTGTTAATCCTCTTCCAGCAGATGTCTGCCACAGTCTCTCTGTTCACATGTCCCCCATGAGCGATTTGGCGGCAGGCTCTGATGCCCCCGCACTGCCTGTCCCCAAGGATGGCGTGGGGCTAACCAACTGGAACACATGAAGTAGGTTGTTGAAGTCCTTTAAAATTAACTTCTGTCTGGCTGCCTATAGTAAACCTAGCTGAGGCACACACAAGTCTCAGTGGATTGCAGAGTGAAGGAAGGCAGATGAGATCAACCAGTTTATGGCCCTGCTGTTCTTCAGTTCAATCATTAAGACAAACAACTGTGAAGTCTGAGGTTCTGGTTTATAACCGGAAATTTTGGAAGCATTTACTGCAGAGCACTAACCCCCATATCTATTGCATCCCTTCTGGTGAATTCTTCTTGTGCAATATTTAGGTGAGTTTTAGCTGTTATGAGTTTAGATTTTGATTTTTTTTTTTTTTTGAGGAAGCTCTTACAGTTCCACTTTGTAACAAAGTTCTGTTTTTTACTTTTTTTTCTTAGATTTCTTAAATCTTTGTGAAAGTGTCTTAACTAGTTCCTGAATGTGCGGTTTTGTTGGGGAGAACTTGTGTGTAAAGCACTATTCTAAACTCGGCTTTATTTTCTGAGGCCAAAAAGCAGAACAAAAAGCCAAAACTCTAGATGTGAGGGGAAAGAAAACAATTTGGGAAGCTCAATATGTCCCTTAGTTGCTTGGCCTTTTCATTTCATGTTCAGTCACCCAGTTTTCTCTCATATGAAGTGCTTTTTGTGGATTTGGGTTGGGCTTGTTTTAATTTTTTTTCCTTCAGTCAATCTTTTAATGCTTTTTGGAAAAACTCTTCAGGCCATATTATTATACCCCATGTTTTGTAGGTGCTTTAGTGATGGCCCCAGTACTTGGTCAAGCACCTTTGTATTGCTTTGCAGCATTGTGAATTTACTGTTGCAGTGACAAGTATTCAAAATAGGCACAGGCAGCAGCCAAAAGTCAGTTCCTTCCCACGGGTACTCCTGTCTTTCTGCCTATTGCATGGAAGCATGGGCTGTTATGTGGTGTTTGTTAATGCTTGGTAGAGAGTTTGGCTACAGGTGCTAATTTAGTTAAAAATGGATACAAAATCTTCACTTCTTTTTTTCCACTGTGGAATTCATATAGGCTTGAAGAAACATCTTCTGGATCAAAGTCTGTTAGCTCCTTCAGTGTGTTCCTGGTTGCTGACACTCCCACCAGCCTTGTTTGGAAAATGTCTGGTGTAAAATTGGGTCTGCGCAGCCTGCAGCATTTCACAAGCCAGAGAGGAGCAGTGCAGCACTTGCACAAGCATGATTATGTGAATCCACAGACAGGAAACACTGCTTGGTATTTAACATTTCCTTATCCTGTCTTTCCCCCATTACACTTACGCCATCCAAATTGGTTCTTCCTACCCTCCAGCCTCCTTTGGGGTTAGACCTGGGAAATGTCCATCAACAGTTCCCAGGCAGTACCAATTGAGATGGTAACAAAGAAGGTGCTTGTGCATGCAGAAGAGAGAATATAATGAGCTGAAAATGTGAGATAAATTGTCCCTGGATTGTGACCATCCTTTCCTAAGCTGTGGCCTGCGAGGTCCACAACTGCTCATCCCACGGAGGGTTATTTGCTGCTTGAGATGTGCTGCAGAGAAATGACCCTCTTTGCTGTCGTTATTTTACTGAACAGGGGATAACTGATCTTTTTATACTGCAGGTTTCAGTTCAGAATAGTTGGGGTTTTTTTCACCCAGATATCAAAGAAGTTCTGACTGGCAGCTCAGAAATTTGCGTAAGGTCTGAAAGCAGGATTTATAGGAAACAAGCAGATGGTCTACTAGATCATTTCCCCAGGAGGCTGCAGTTATTTAAAAATGGGAAGAACTAAATAGACTGTACAAACTTTGACTGTAAAATTAACTGGCCGGCCAGTAGCTAAATACTTAACCAAAATGATTCAGTTTGGCCCCTAGCATAAGCGTGTAATGAAGTGATGTGTCTGTGAGCTGACGCTGCACACTTTATTAGGTAGAACTTGAAATAAGCGCACATGAATGAAAGATCATTTTTCTATGCACAGTTCTTGGTGTGGAGAGGCCTCTCCTGCTCCTTTCACAGTGGCAGTGTAATTGTTCAGGCATGCAGGAGAATGCTACAGATTTGTTTAAAATGAAATATAAAGCTGTTCAGCAGAACTCCTTTAATTTTTAAACTGCTCTTTTTAGTCTCAGAGACATAAGAATTAACATATTGATTAAATCCGAGTATTTTATTAAATGATCAAATGTTTGATATTTGAGGAAAAAACCCCCACTGCTTTGTTTTGGGGATGCAATACTTAAGAGTATGTTAACTCTTAGTTGTCAAATATCACTTCACTGAAAAAAAAAAAAAATCTGTGAACTCTTCTCACTTTGAAGTTATTTGCCACATGGTTTTAGACTTATAATATCCGTGTTTCCAATGTTTTGTTTTGTTGTTTTTTTATGAAGCTGTGGTGGGTAGATGAGGGATTTGTGCATGGGTGGGTGTTTTTAAATGGACTATCAGTTTTTTAGTACAAATTCCATAATTTTAGATGCTAAGTTTTAAGAAACACAAGCTTTGTGTGCTGCTTTAAATGAAAGGATGAATTCAGAAACCAATTGAGTTAATGATTCTTTAAAAAGTTAGGAAAACACTTTTTAAAAAATTTAAATCCCTGTGAAGGACCCTTTTTAGAAGGTAGGTAGGCTTTAATTCTCTTCTGTTTTAAATTGAATACCCGACAGCCAGAACTGCCTGAAATAATAAACAATGTTTAATTACTTTCATGCTCATCTGTTTGTATTCTGGTTTGCTTCTCCCAGAAACTTACTCATAACACCTGCTGTCATGGGACTAGTCCCATGGGCCTCATGCAGACATGGTTCTGCTGAGAGTCCATTGGCATAACACCAGTGCAGAATGTAATTAAACTGGATTTCTCTTCCATCTTGCTGTGTTTGCATAACTCTTCATAATGGTAGTAATACAGCTACTGAATTTAGAAACCAACATTCATAACGTCTGACCTAACATCCTGAAGTACTAAGAGGAAGAGGGTAAATATCCAAAAGGCTATGTGAAATTCTTAACTGAGCCTAGATGGGTACTTCCCTGTATAAAGCCTTAGAAATGTGTTTATGGCAGATTTTCCCTCTCCCCTCCAGTGATTCATTTCCATTAGCCTCAGAGTTAGAGCCTCTGGGAAAAAAAGAAAAAAAATCAGACTTCAACGCTATCTTCTAGATATTAAAGTTATTAAAGAAAACATCTGGGGAGTGAATTTATGGAAGTACAGTTGCCCAGGTTGAGCAAAGGCAGAAATTTTGTTTGTAAAGTGCTTGTTTGCACTGGTTCTGTATGAATCAAAACCAGGCACTGCTCTGAGGGCATGCAAGAGCGTACATCTATTATCCATCCAGTGATAGGACAAGGGGCAATGGGTTCAGGCTGGAACATAGGAGGTTCCACTTGAATATGAGAAAAAACTTCTTTACGGTGAGGGTGACAGAGCACTGGAACAGGCTGCCCAGAGAGGTTGTGGAGTCTCCTTCTCTGGAGACATTCAAAGCCCGCCTGGATGCGTTCCTGTGTGATCTGATCTAGGTGTTCCTGCTCCGGCAGGGGGATTGGACTAGATGATCTTTCGAGGTCCCTTCCAATCCCTAACATTCTGTGATTCTGTGAAGAGTCTGCAGGGCTGGCACAGAGAGAGAAGAGTATTCTCTTCTTTCACCAAAGATAATCTGACATGAAAATACTGAGAGGTGAGTTGTGAACCCTGCCATTCATAGGGCTAATATTGCAGCTTATTATTTACTATTTGATGTGTTTTCTAAAATTAAGTCAGTTGACTAGAAATATACATAACATACCCTCTTTCAAAGCTATGTGTGTTGCCCTTCAAATTAATAATTTCAGATGTTTAATCTGCTACTGTTTGTTTATAGTGTGGAATCTGAGTATGCCATATGATTATGTTTCCTCTGACAAGATGTATTCCTTTTAGCTTCCTTTGTAGTAACGAAAGATCTGTCTCTAAAGTAGTCCTCCAGCATCTGTCATGTTCAGCCTACGTCTTACTTTGTAGTTCATAGCATGCAAGACTGGGTTTATATGGGGTCCCTGCTTTCTGACTTTGGGCAGCCCTGCTAAGTCTCTGGAAGCTTCTTGGTTCTCATTTTTAAAATCCTGATGGAGTAGCTGGAGGAAGACTCCGTTTTTAAAGGTTAAGGACTTTTGTCTCCTTGGGGTTCACCTGTAGGATATTGATAAGTATTTCCATAGACTTTGTTACGGATGTGATAATGTTTGTGTGGGTTTGATTTTTGTATTGAACTTTTTAAAAAAAGAGTATTTGGTCTGGGAGGAGAGAGGAACATGGAGTTATTGGAGCAGCTGTGGTGGAGGAGACAAAAGGTCCATCTAGCTCAGGGTGTTGTCCCTGTCCACGAGTGAGAGAGAAAATATGAGAAACAAAGTATGTACAGAGTGGTCGTGGCTGGTGGATTTGTACTATGTAATTTTGTGGTAAAACTGAATTTTTAGTGGGATGCAGTTATTTGAAAACCTCAGTTTAGAAGTGGATGTGGCAGGGAACTGATGAGGGTGAGAAGATGGAGTTGATCTGGAAAAAAGTGCAGTTGAAGGGAAAGGAAATGCTCTCCTCTGCCTTGTGGTGTGTATAGCATTCCCGGGGTCAGAGTGTCCTGGGGAAAGCATGACAATAACTGCAATTGTGACTAGGTAATGTCATCTGGAGAGTGCTAAGGTTAGCTTTGATCCTTGCAGGAGAATCACCCTTAGCAGAGATGAAAGTGGAGTCCTTCAAAAGTAAGAACCAGTCTTGACTGGGTACTAGGTGACTCTAATGTGTTGATTATCCCTTTCTCTTTGGACCCTCCCAGTTGTCTTCACCTTATACCTCTAATTTTCTGTGGAAGTCGTAGCTAAGGAGCGGGAGAAAGCAGGGACTGTCTTTGAGTTTTGATGTGACCTGAGAAATCCAACCTCAAGACATGTCTAAAGAGTTGTTATGCCCAACCTGAAGAGCTGTGGTTCAGGATTTAGGAAGCTGCATGCACTCTCTCACTGTAAAATAATACATTAAAGCCACCTTTTCCTTACTGGAAACTAAGGGCTTGTGAGAGCCTTGTTGGTTGTGTTTGGCTGGCTATGTCATTTGGATTGCAGCAGGTAACTGATAAAAGAGATGCCAAATAATTTGTTGTGTATCTAACAGTCACATCAAAGAACAACAATTATGAGAAATAGAACTGAATCCACAAGTGGTGTATATTGACATTTGCCTACTGCAGTAATGGCACTTGCAAACAAAGTACTTGCAAATTAGTCCAGTGTTTGTTCACTCTTTGAAAGAATATCTCGAAATAAGGGATTTTTGTAGTTGACTTGCAAAGTTGTACTGACATAATAGAATGTATTGCTCAAGACATGTGAATTTATCCCCCGTACTCTACCACCCACTAAGTTCTCCTAAGCAATCTCTTTTCTCTGTAAACAGTCAAATGAGCTTGCCAGCTACAGCAGGCATTTTTTTCCACCTTCTTTGTGCTGTATTATTTTCTGGTCTGTCACATTCAGTGTCTGTCTTCAGTGTTCATTTTTATACGGTTTCTCTCGCATCACAACCCTTAGGAATAAGAAAAATTAACTACTAAGTAACTGAATTTACTAGTATTGTGTAGTTCAGAGATACGGCTCTGTGCTTATCATGCCTTTTTTTGACATCTAGCTGCATAGATTTCTATCTTAAAAACAAACAAACAAACAAACAAAAAAACCCCACCAGATCTATTGGTTTGACTAATGAGCAGGGGAAAGAAAAAGGATCTGGGAGGGGCATCCTCCTTCTTTTTCGGACATTGGGAGAATTTTTATGCTTCATGGCACAAAAATTGTGAGGGATTGCTTTTGGGAAGTGGGGAGAGGTGGACATAGCTGCTGCAAGGAATGGAGCATGTCCATAAGAGTTCTTATGCATTATTCATCACAAGCTCTTTTCACTAGGATCAGCTGGAGGAAGTAGTTAGTCTAGTTTGAGCTGCACCAGTATTATATTTAGGGGGCTTAAACAAGCCCAGGCAAGTACAGCACCAACTCTTTCTCTTCATCTGTAGGCAAATGTAGGGCAGTCAGCAGCTCTGCTTACACAGCTCCATCTCTCTGGTCTGGATAACCGGAGACATGCAACCAGGGGAAGCTATACTGAGAATACACACATGCATTCCTGCTGGAAAATGAAGCTTCAGGTAGGAGAATGCCTTGTCAGCAGAGCATCTTGGCTTAGAGCTTATTGTAGGGATGCTGTTGAGTCCTGCAAAATAAATATGTATGTTAGGGCAGCCTGTCAGGAGAGGCTGCCATAGAGGCTCCTCATTAGAGTGCTCTGTGAACGATCACTTTTAGTGTGGTACTTTTTTCAGTTCTAATTGTGAAGTTGCTGCTTTTTTTAAGCACCTTTCCTTCATTCACACTAACACCCTTGTGCAGGTGCTGGAGATTAAAAGCAGAGAGACAACTTGCTGATTTTTGGAAAATTTTGGGGTTGTTTTTATTTAAGATGGCTTTTTAATTGTACTGGTATTTGCACTTTTATTTGGAGGGAGGTAACCATAAGAGATTCTATTAAAACACAGCTGGGTGTGATGACTGAAGCTCCAATTGTGTCCTTTCAGAGGACATGCATTTCAATAGCTGCAGTATTTACTTTTTAAAAATTTTCTGAATAAAGATGCTTGTAAATTGGAGCTTCTGTTCTCAAAAGCTTGTCTGTATTTTCCAATGTTAGCGGTTGTTCTAAAAGAAATCTATATTCCTTCTCTGTACAAGCTTTGTATATTTAGATCATCAGGGCTCAAGCAACACTATTAGTTCAGTTTTAGACAAAGAAGGGGATTTTGCAAAACCTTATGGAACAATAACAAAGGGTCTTTGTTCTGTTCTGGGAGCATTATTTGCTCAGTAATGTGTGGGTTTGTGCACGTATGAGAAAGGGAGGAATACAAACCCATAATCTCATTTGGCAAAAATGTTCAAATGTTATGTTCAAATGTTTTGGGTGTCTTATGTATGTATGCTGCTTCTGGCTGTTAGCCGCACTGGTGCGTGCGTCTGTCCCGTCACCTGCCTTCCCTGGTTGGGGGGTTTGTTTCGGTTAGAGGGCAATTCTACTTGTTTATTTAGGTGGGCTGCTAAAAAACCCAAACTTGAAAGTGCAAAAATCAAGAGTATCTGCTAGACAACTAGGATGAAATGGTGCTTTGCTGTGTAGATGAGTTGTTTTCTTTCAAAATGATAGCTTGAAGTCCAGTCCAGCATTTAGTAAATAAGCATTACTGGTAGAAGCAGAAATTGTCAGCTTTATGTGAAATCCCCCAGGAGGAGATTAATGATCACGTGCTTTTGATGAAGCTTAAATGTATGCTGCCTGCCAGTGTCCAAGATGACTTGATCACCTAAATAGAACTTGCATGTACACAAAATGTTATATTTAATAACATTTATTTTTTTCCTTTTGTTAACAATTCAGAGTGACAATATGTGTCACACACACTGTCAGCCTGTGACAGTGGTGAGGGAAGTACCAGTACTTTCAGGAGTCCTAAGTAACTTGAGATACTGGCTTTTTAAAAACTTAAAAACTCCTTTGACTTCACATCTTAAAGTTCTAGAAATTTATATGCTGTACATACGGCAAGAATGGATCTGCTACTTGAATTTTGCAGATGCTTCACTGTTTGTCGTGAAATAGAGAGGTGACTGTCTAATACTCTTTTACAACAGATTGTGTGACCTTTCGATGCACGAGTTCCTTGTTTTATGGAAGCTCACTTGCAGGATTTTTTATCTGATTTTATTATACATGTAAGGTCCCATGCTTTCAGTTACTTGATTGAAGTTAGTGGAGGTAAAAGATGGATTTGGGATTATGTGATTTAAACTTTAAGATTTATTTTTTTTAACATTAAAGTGTATTTTACTGCTTCACTATTCAGTTAACTCTGAAGTCCAGAGTTGTCTTGTCTGGTTATCAGGGTACAGGGAAGGAAGAGCATTTGTATGTTTAACGGGCCGAGGTGTTGATGGTTTAAAATGAAGTTTCCTAAAAGCATCTCTGTGTTGTTCTTTTTCAGCTATCCACATTCAAATTTTGTCTGTACTCAGCCCCCCTGCCACCCACTCAGATGATTATTGTTTAATAATCAATTAAGATTTGATACTGTCACTATAGTGCAGAACAGCAATTACAGTCTTATTGGCACAGAGAGGCCTTGAGCATGTTCACCTCCAGCTTAAAACAGTTTGGGCCCACATAAGAGTGTCATTTTTGATGTGCCATCTGAAACTGCTCAGGCTTATGCCTGTGCTTCAAAAATTCCTCAAAATCCTCATGAAGCTGAAGCATGAGGGACTTGGATGGACTATGACACTGTAGATCATAAAATCTCTCTCTTGGGGAGAGGAGTTTTATTCCAGTGTTGACAATTTTTTAAAAAAATCATATATTAGTAATAGTAATAAAAAATAATAGAGTTTTCACTTGTCTGGGAAATGTTCTGGATCAAAATATCTACAGAAGTTCCCGAAGACTTGCTCCATCAGCTAACAATGAGGAAAATACTTGGACTTCATGCATTACTTAAAGATACTGGAAGGCAAGAGTTTGCACTGAACAAAAAAAACCCAACCAACCAACCAAAAAAAAACCCCAAAACAGCTAATTAATAAGGGAAAAAAAAAAGGGCACAAATCCAATTTTTGGTTATTTTTCTGTGGATCTCTGTGGAGAGCTGGAATCAGACCAGAACAGGAAACATGATACTCTGTGTTCAGACCGTGGCAGGGAGCAGGACTGAGACTTATTTGATAAAACTCCTTCCTAGTTTTATTTCCTGTCTCAGTGTTTATTTGTAGTGGAATATAAAGGTTCCTAATGGTAGAGTACAAAATACAATTAAAATATTCAATATATGGCAGCAGCAAGAAATGACATAAACTGAAATGAAGAATATGCTTATGTTGGTATTAAAGAAGTGAATGGAAGAGGAGTTATTAGCTAGGTCGGTGGTATAAGGGCAGCATCATATTGTAACAACATTTCAATGAAGTGGTTGTAGCTGTGATGTCCTTGGGAAACGTGGTAAAAACCAGGGAAGACTAAGCATGGTGGCCTCTCTGTAAGACCTAACAAGCAGTGGAGAAACTTTGGGGTTTTTTGTTTTTCAGCTGAGAAGAAATTTTAAAGCTAGCTCTATGGTGAGAATAAATGTAAATCTGGGTTTTGTGTTTTTTATTATTAAAAAATACCTGAAGAATAGATTTAGATTGAAAATCAAGTTTTCAGTGGTGCAGACCGAACATATTTTCAGTCCATGGCCTTCTGCCACTAGGCTGTCTCCCAGTAAGCTTAATGGTGGGCAGTATTTTGGTGCCATGGTGGGACTGCAGTGATATTGCTTGTGATGAGAAATGGTGTAAAATTGATTTGGAGCATATATTACTGTGGATTCATGATGTCAGTTTCTTAGCCTGCCCTAAGTCAGTTTCTTAGCCTGCCCTATGCCATCCAGCATTTTCTCAGTGTCAGCCAGCTTCCTTATGGTTTTATCCTTGTCCCTTCCTCCAGAGCAGGGTGGCCCTCTGCCTCCCTCCTTTGCCAGCAATGGGAGGGACAGCATCTGAGGATCTCCCATGGATGTGGCTGGGGGAGGGAAACAACAGAGGGGCTCCAGGAGGGAGGCTGCTTTGCCCCTCCTTGAGGAAGTGCAGCGTGCCAGGCTGGATCTCTGCATCCTTGGTCTCGTGGGGGAGGGCTAGGGGGTCACATCAGCTCCTTGTGCTTCAACCTCAACACCAAGACAGATTTGGCCACATCATCATGGGTGTGTCTTGGCTGCCAGTGACAAAAAAGGGTCAGAAACAGGACGGACAGAAACTTTTTCCCCACAACCACAATTTCCCAAATCTCTGTCTCATTGTCCAAAAGGCACAGGATGAGCTGATACCTGAGCAGAAAGGACTGTGTTGTCCATCCTTTCCTCCCTCCTGGGAATGACTGCAGAGCAGGCAGAAATACAAATCTTCCAGTAGGGAAGTGACACTGTGTAAGATTTGGTGAAGATGGGGTATCAGGCAACCATGTGCATCTCCGTGGATTGGCTGCAAGTCAAATAAGTCAGAACTTGACTGTCAACACAGGCAAGCCCACTCCAAAAGCTGTGTGAGCCCATTAGTATGGAGATGTGCCAACCTGCACACTGCCTCTCTCTGAGCAAGTCTTGGGCACAGGGCTCTGTGACATGCTATCTCGGCTATATAGCTCTGGTTTGGTCTGGTTTATTTGTGCGATTATGTTAAAGTGACAGCAGATTAACAGATTGGAGGTAACACTGTTTTCATGTGTTGCAAGGGTTTGTGTACAATGAATAGTAGTGTGGCATTGCAGTTGTGCTTTAGAGCTCCCTAGTTGTATGTTTGCCTTTCAGCAATGTTTAGAGAACAATCTTGAAGTGAGGTGACTGTAGCCTTGTACAACATCCGAGCTAAAAGCTAACAGAGATTTCAAAACAGTTTGTAAATGTTGGCATATGGATGCTCATGACCTTGGGTTTAGATATAAAATCATGAATACAGATAGGCCAGTTGGACGGAGTCAGACCACCTACATGTTGAACTCTGCAGGGAGCTTTAGCCATTGTGCTTTTCCTGTGCTTGTGGAGGAGTTCGTGTGAAGCTAGTGAAGGCTGGCAGCTTGAAAGCTCTGAGAAAATGGAAGTCAGGAAGGAACTGACAGCAACTGTTGCAGGCTGGGATTTGAGGAATCCATTTTTGTTTTATCATCCTGCGGGGGGGGAGGTGGGGGGAGCACAGTTCTCTTTGTAGAGTCATCCTAGGATATTTTAATCTAACTGGGTCCCTGTACTACAGGCATTTGAGGCACTGGTGACACTTTCCACCCCCGCCCCCCGCTCCCTTCCTGTCGTGTATTGTTGTTTTTCTGATTTGCTTGTTTTTTACTAAGACCTAAGTTCAATTTCTGGAGAGAATTATCTCCTATATGGGAGTATGGAATACTGTTTTCTTCAGCCCTTCATAACTAAATGCATAGCTCGTGAATGATGATTATTCCAGAGAACTGACTCAAAGACCCAAACAGTCCCTTATGCTCACAATAACAGAAATGCTAAAGTTGTCAACAAAGTTAAGATCATAGCTAGAATTGAGAACATAAGAACTGCTGTACCAGGTTGAACCAAAGCACTTTGTGGCAGTGTGCAACAGGAGATGTTTGGGGACAAGTGTAAAAACAGGCGTGTAGTTATGTAATGTGTCTAAAAGTAGGCATGTCATTAAGCATATAATGATGCCTCCCCAGAAAGCTCTCCCAGCCTCCACTGATTCAAGGACTTTTGTTTATTTGTATTTAATAGTTCTCAATAGATTCCTGTTCCACTAATGTCTCCAATAACTTATTGAAACCAAATAAAACTGTGAGCATCCATAACCACCTGGGGCAAAAAAGTCCCATCATTAACCATGGATTGTGCAAAAAAAAGTCTGTTTTGTTCTGAAATGCTCATTTCATCGGGTGTTCTGTTTCTTTTGCTGGAAAGATGCGAGATTGTTTCTTGGTTATTTTCTCCATGGACATTGTGATTCTGTCCTCTCTTTTAAGCGTTGAAGGCCCCCAGTCTATTTAGTCATTTCTTGTATGGAAACCACTTGTACATTTAGTCACCCCGTTACCATTTTCATATACATTTCAGTCTTACTAAGTCTTGTTTGATCTTTGTGGGATGAGAACAGCACACAGTATTTAAAATGGCATTTTTTGGGTTTGTAGAAGATAGTGATTTCCTGATTTGTTTTCTGTTTTTAATTATTATTAAGAACTATTTTTATTCCACCATCAAGCACTGAGATGGTGTTTCAGTAAAATTACTTTTAGAACCTGAAGATTGTATCCCTAAGTACCTGGACCCCAGCCTTGAATATATAAAATTCAGATTGTCACTTGACATTTATCCAGCCTGCATGTCATCTGCTGTTTTACTTTGCGGTACAGTTGGGTGGTTCTGCACCTTGCCTTGGCTAATGACAGGAAGCCGTACAGGAAGTAGACTTCGTCATCTCGTTCTTAACCTTGCTTTTCAGGCTGCCTTTGTATTAACTCTCCCTGTGAAACTCTACTGGTAACTTCCTTCTGCTGTGTAAGCTGATTTTATTTAAAACAAATAAACAAAACACCACTCCTAACCCTTAGTCAGATATGTACCATGTGATAAGCCTTTCCTTCTGTCTATAGTAGCTTAGAAAGCACAGAACTAGTTAGCCTACTCTACCTGGATTCCCGTCCCAAAATATCTTAAGAGTATGCACTTACTGATACTTTCAAGAAAAGAAAGGAAAAAATCCAAAGCTATTTAATTTGTGAAATACTTTGCCTTTACTAAAGCTGCAATATATAAAATTTATTCACTAGGCTGCTAGTGAATTATTCACTAATCATGCCCAGTGTAGAGGTTGTCCTTGTTGCTCTGTAGTTTCCTGAATATCTCCAGGCACCTTTGCTAGAACTGGTCTTGCACTACTCACCTTCCAATCCCCTGTTACTAAAGCAGTTTTGAGCTCCATGGTGATTAATTGAACTATCCCATCAATCCTTAACTTTGGGGACAGGCTACTTTTAGAATGTAATAGAATTTAGGATTTCAAAACCAGATGTTCACAAATCCTATTGATTTTTAGAAATATCTCCTTGACCAATCATCCATGTGCAGATAGATATGACAATCAAGTATTAACTTAAAAGTAAAATGGTATCTGACAGTTATTTTAAACTTGGTTTACTTAGCTTCAAAAAAACAACAGAAAATCTCCCAGCTTATTTACCTAATATGATTGTGCTAAATTTTTGGTGTCTTTTTTGTGGCTTGCTCTCCTTCCCTTTCATGTCTCTTCTTGATGTGTTTTTGACATTGCAATTTAGTTTTTGTTAAACATCACTTCTGGATGTGTTGTTTTCCCTTAAAGATTCTTTCCATTTTTTGCTAAAGCTACACCTTTCTTTCTTATCGTTGCATTTGCTAAGAATACTCTTTTTGTAATGCGTCTTGGAATCCATATGTTTCTTTGTTAGCAATATCCCTTTCTCGTCTGTCTGCTATACATGGATGAAGGGCAAAGCCCATGATTAGGGACTTTCCTGGCACTATTTTATTACTTTGACGTCAAGCTCACCACGTAAGTAGTGTTACTGAACATAATTTGCTTGATGGCTGTTAGAGCTGTGTGGCAACCTTACATGGCTTTTGATTGTGATGATCAAGAACAGCCAAGCAATCAATGCCTTTGCCAGTCTTCTTAGAAGCCAGGATGTAATGAGTCAGGTCTTCAGAAAGTTACTTTTCTTCAGCTGATGCTGCAAAGTTCCTCTACCTCTCTTAGAAGCAAAACCTGTGAGGTTCTTGTCACCTTTTACTCTCACTGAAGTGATTTAGCTTCTTACAAGAGCAGTTCCACAATGGATTTGAAAGACGTAGCGGTTGTCTCTCCCAGTATGGCATCATAGGCTCTGTATAGTCTGATTGGGAGCTGTCCTTCCTGAAATGAGTTAAAAATACCCATGCCCTGAACTTTGTCTCCTGCTTGGTAGTGAATAAGTTTTCATTCATTTAAATTAATTAAATTAACGTGCTTTCTTTATGAGGCTGGCCGTGAGGAAACCAGAAAGGCCCATCTCGAGCCTTCATCATATGGCTGGACAGAGCATATCCACAGATGCTGTTTCTTTCAAGTTCTCTTATTTTGTTGTTATCTGCAAACACCAGAAGGGTACTGTAAAGCTGTCCAGAAGTGCCCCAAAGACATAGGATATGCTCCAAAGAGCTTACTGTCTCAGGAAAGGTGAGGTAATGTAGAAGAGCATTGTGAGAAGGTGATTTTTCCATTTTTTTAGTTAAACAGTTCAGGGCTGAAAGACTACACAGATTATTATTTCTCCCCACGCCTGCCCTTTGTCTCATCCGTTGTTTCTCCACTTTGCCTTCTGGCAAGGGACAGAATGACTTCAACCTCTTGGCTAGGTGATAACCTCAGGCAGCCTTGTCTCTGTGAATGGCCGCATCATTTGGTAAAAAAAAACCAAAACAAACCAACCCAGAACAAACCTGAATATCAGTCCCAGTAAAGAAAAAAGAAAAAAAAAAAAAAAAAAAAAAAAAAACACAACCAACCAAAAAAAACCCAAATCACTTTTCCCACCTGCCAGCCAAAAAAACCCAAACAAACCCCATACTGTTGCTTCTTCCTGAGATGTAACACTTTCAAAAGTAAAATCTAAACAGTGGTACTGAAATAATGAGAGGATTATGTTAAAAGAAATGGCAACCTTGCTCTCTCTGGACTGAGCATGGAAGTACCATACCCATTCGTCTGTCCTGTGTATAACTGAAAGAAGAGTTATGAAGATGAAGTTCCATTTTGGTTTTTGTTCAAATTTTTGTTTTTCACTGGTGCTTAAACCATGTATTTTTAAGATTTTCTTCCTGTCTCTTGCAGTTACTAGGCAGAATTGCTGACTTATTTTCATCACGTGTATTTTGGTGTATTCAGCCTCTGTGATAGGGGATGTGCTCATTCATTTTACGAATTTTAAGCTGATTTCATTGTTTTGAAACTTGAGTCACTTGGCCTTGTTAAATTTCATTAGGTTTGCATTGGCCCACCTCTCCAGCCTGTCAAGGTCCCTCTGGATGGCATTCCTTCCCTCCAGCATGTCCACCACACCACACAGCTTGGTGTCATCGGCAAACTTGCTGAGGGTGCACTCCATCCCACTGTCCATGTCTCCAACGAAGATGTTAAACAACACTGGTCCCAGTACTGACCCCTGTGGAACACCACTTGTCACTGGTTTCCAGTTGGACATTGAGCCATTGACCACCACTCTCTGAGTGCGGCTGTCTAGCCAGTTCCTTATCCAGCGAGTGGTCCTAGTGTGCTAGGTCCTAGTGTGGACTATGGGGACAGGTGAATCTTTCCATTTTGTGTGGGTTTGGGTTTTGGTGTTCTTCAAGTAAAAGTGAATCTGAAGGTCTTCAGTGACAGACATTGGCAGTTCAAAAGAGAAGTTGGCACTCAGGTAGCAGAAGAGTGTTGGGAGGAGGAAGAAATATCTTTAAAATGTTCTTCCAGGGCCGGTTTCTACACCTTCTATTGGGCATCTGGGATGCTGTCAGATGGGGGGTTGTGTTTCTCTGGTTTGGGGGTCCTTTTTTTTTTTTTTCCCCCTTTTCCCTTTCTTTCTAATTTAACATCAAGTTCCTAGCTTAGCCTACCATAACAGGAAGCAATCTCAAAACAACCATAAGCTGGTTGGTTGGTCTCTATATTGAGACGTTTTGTGGTTACTGCACACTGTTACTCCTTTATCTTGATATTAAGTTAATAGTTTTCTTTGAATGGTTTTTGCCATTCCATCTGGTTTCTGTTGATGTCTAATTTTGCTGTTGCTTCTTGTCATCACTTTCTCTCTTCTCTCCATTCAGTCTAAAGGAGAATTAGTGTTTTGTGACTCATTGAGGTGCTTGTTTTATCTCGACTGACAGTCAGTGGTTAACATTAGGACTCTGAGATATAATAACACTCTTTCCCAAGGAAGCATTTGTCTGTCTCAAAGGGGTCAGATTAGTCTGAAGAACCAGATGTAACACCTTAGGCTAGTTGAGGCACCAGCTCTGCTTTCAAATCCAGGCTGGGCCATTGTAGTTAGAATAATAATCCCTGTGTTTTCTCTGTCTTCTTTATTCAGGAACTATGCTGCTGCTAATTATCTTCTTTTTTTTTTATAATTTCCCTCTTCCATAATTGTGGCCTTGCACCCACTCTGGCCTTCATGAGAGCACTGACTGTGTGTTGTTCTCCCTAAAAATATCCCTTGTTTCAAGGCAAATTAGTCTCCTGACTTCTGTCAGCTTCCCATTTCCCAGGTAACAATCAAGGGTCAGAGTAAGAGTTGACATAGTGATCATCTCTCCTGTTGTAGTTATTAGACTTAGCCAGAAGCTCTTAAATTAAGAAACAATAAGCCTAGTGGCAGTCAGCATCCTGAAATGGCTTTGTGTATGGGAAAGCGTGGGAGCTGCTGGTTTCAAAGGGGCAATGGTTTATAACTGTCCCTGTTGTTTTTCATCAACCTTAACTTGTCACCAAAGTTCATTACTTTATTGTTACTATACTCCATCATTGCCACATCAGTGTTTTAGCTGAACGGCTTGTCCTCACTTGACCAGCTGTTTCAGGATGCCTGTGTATTCCAACTGGAAGCATTTTGACAAAGAAAAGATACAAGCAAAGCAAAACAAGGAGTTCATTCACTGCTTCCCATCGGCAGGCAGGTGTGCAGCCATCTCCAGGAAAGCAGGGTTCCTTCATGCAGAACAGTTGCTTTGGAAGACAAACACCATCACTCCGAATATCCCCCCTTCCTTCTTTTTCCCCTAGCTTTGTTTGCTGAGCATGACATCATATGGTGTGGAATATCCCCTTGATCAGTTGGGGTCAGCTCTCCTGGCTGTGTCCCCTCCCAACTTGCACCCCCAGCCTACTCACTGGTGGGGTGCTGTGAGAAGCAGAAAAGTCCTTGACTCTCTGTAAGCACTGCTCAGCAGTAACGAAAAAACATCCCTTTGTCATCAACACTGTTTCCAACACAAATCCAAAACACAGCCCCATACTAGCTACTGTGAAGATAATTAACTCTATCGCGGCCAAAACCAGCACAGTAAGGTAGCCTTAACATACACAGCATGGTTTAAACATAAGGGCACATCAGTCTTCCTGATAGACAGTTAGCCCCGGTGTTATGGATAGTGAGAATTCTAGCTCGTTACAAGCAGAATAAACCATTACTATATAGCATTATTTTCTTTCTCTGTTTTGGGCAAAGCCCTTTTAGAGGCAAGATTGGGACTATCTCCAGGTTATCTAGTGTACAATGTTACTAGCTGTTCTGGGTGGAGAGGAACAGGTGTAAAGCAATGTATGTGATAAATAAAGAAATAAAACAAAGGTAGCCTTTTAAAAACCAAATAGAACAGAGGCCATATTCATATAATGCCATAGAAAAATCAAGCTAAGTAAATGCAGTGATAATCTGACCCAAAGGGAGATTTTTGTTTCTGATTTTTTAAAAGACATTTTTATGTCTTTTAATCAAGAAACTCTGCCTATTCTACAAACTCACTAGAATATTATGGCAGATGACAACTGGAAGAGACTTAGCAGTGGGAGCTGAGGTTCTTTTGTCAAAGGAGTTCTGAGATGCAGCAGCTGTAGGATGGATGGTAATAGTCTCATTTCTGCAGCCCATTATCTTGAGAGTACAACAGGGGCAAGGACGTTCTTTGGGTGGGTACAGTTGGGAAGGGAATTCTTAATTCTCCTTTGCTGTTAGGTGTTCTCCCCTACCCTATGAAGAAGCATGTGAAGCAGGCCTTCAGTCCATTTCTTGATGCTTCCATGTTTTCTGCAAATTGTCTGTCATCAGAAGACGTACCTTTCTCATCCCGGGTAAAACAAAGAAGTGTAAGAGTTGTCTTTCCATTAAAAAAAAAAAAGGCAAAAAATTAGGGGGAGAGGAGGATTTTTTCTTTTATTTTTTTCTCTTCCTCAGTTGTATTGCTGGTTATAGTGCTTGCTCTATCCTGCTTTCTCCTTTTTGCTCCTTTGCTTTTTATTTCAAAGAATTTTCACTTCTGCCATGCCATGCTATGTAGCAGCTGCTTTTGATTTGTGGAAGCACAAGTAGAAGCCTTCTCACATGTCTGACTCCAGACTGAAAGGAAAAGAAAGGTGAACACAGATACATTTGAAATGAAATAGAGTATCTGCAATATCAAGAAGTGTGAATTTAACAAGGGGGAAACGTGAGCTCCTGAACATCAGTGAGAAGAGAATTAAAGCATGCTCAGTGTAATGTGTGCATTTTTGCAAGTTGTCGTTGTCTTTACTATTTATAGATGTGAACCAGTTTTACCTGTCAGCACTTCTCAGAGGTGATCTCTGATTTTCTGTCCCATTCTTTTCAATAAAACTTTGGGAAGGTTTGGTATGCAAGGACAGAGAGGTCTGGCTACAGATACTGAAACTCCTTGTTCCCAAGCCCTGGCTCAGTGACCATCCTAACTTTTGCTCATCTTTGATACTGTGTGTGATACAAATAAAATCAACTACCTTGTAATTAAAATTCAGATGACACTTGCAGGACTTCTCTTTTGAGAGAGTTTCTTTGGCTTAGTTTACTGTAGCCCTTGGGATTCTGCCCTGTCTAGGGCAGATTCTTTCTATTAAATGAAACCAAAATGTAGTTGGTAGGGGTTTTTTAAACACATATGTATATGCCTCTGTGTGTGTATATTTTAATGCATTTGACATAAATAGGCCTGACAGCTTTCACTCAATACACCAATATCCATCCCTTTTAGTATCTGTTGTCAGGTTGCTGTAGTTGTATTTAAGTTTTCTTGTATTGGGCTGTAAGCTTTCTGAAGCAATTCATAGAATCATAGAGTGATTAGGGTTGGAAGGGACCTTAAAGATCATCAAGTTCCAACCCCCCTGCCATGGACAGGGACACCTCCCACTAGACCAGGTTGCCCAAAGCCTCATCCAGCCTGGCCTTGAATGCCTCCAGGGATGGGGCATCCACAGCTTCCCCACACAACCTCTTCCAGTGTCTCACCACCCTCACAGTAAAGAATTTCTTCCTTATATCTAGTCTAAATCTGCCCTCTTCCAGTTTAAATCCATTACCCCTCATCCTGTTGCCATAAGCCTTTGTAAAAAGTCCCTCTCCAGCTTTCCTGTAGGCCCCTTCAGGTACTGGAAGGCCACTATAAGATCTTCCCAGAGCCTTCTCTTCTCCTGGCTGGACAACCCTAACTCTCTCACCCTGCCCTCATAGGGGAGGTGCTCTAGCCCTCTGATCATCTTTGTGGCCCTCCTCTGGACCCTCTCCCAGAGCTCCACTGGGGGCCCTGGTCCTGGACACAGTACTCCAGATGGGGTCTCACAAGAGCAGAGTAGAGGAGGAGGATCACCTCCCTTGACCTGCTGCTAATGCTTCTTTTGATGCAGCCCAGGACACGGTTGGCTTTCTGGGCTGCAAGCGCACACTGCCGGCTCATGTTGAGCTTCTCATCCACCAATACCCCCAAGTCCTTCTCCTCAGAGCTGCTCCCTAACCACTCTCCGCCCAGCCTGTATTTGTGCTTGGGATTGCCTCGACCCACGTGCAGGACCTTGCACTTGGCCTTGTTAAATTTCATGAGGTTTGCATTGTCCCACCTCTCCAGCCTGTCAAGGTCCCTCTGGATGGCATCCCTTCCCTCCAGCGTGTCCACCACACCACACAGCTTGGTGTCATCGGCAAACTTGCTGAGGGTGCACTCGATCCCACTGTCCATGTCTCTAACAAAGGTGTTAAACAACACTGGTCCCAGTACCGACCCCTGCGGAACACCACTGGTCACCGGTCTCCACTTGGACATTGAGCCGTTGACCACAACTCTTTGAGTGCAGCCATCTAGCCAGTTCCTTATCCAGCGAGTGGTCCTTCCCTCAAATCCATGTCCCTCCAACTTAGAAACAAGGATGTCATGTGGGACTGTGTCAAAGGCTTTGCACAAGTCCAGGTAGATGATGTCAGTTGCCCTTCCTCTATCCACCAGCGCTGTGGCTCTGTCGTAGAAGGCCACCAAATTCGTAAGGCATGATTTCCCTTTGGTAAAGCCATGTTGGTTGTCATCAATCACCTGCTTGTTTTCCATGTGCGTTAGCATAGATTCCAGGAGGATTTGCTCCATGATCTTGCCAGGCACAGAGGTGAGACTGACCGGCCTGTAGTTTCCCGTGTCTTCTTAATTTCCTTTTTTAAAAATGGGGGTTACGTTTCCCCTTTTCCAGTCTGCAGAAACTTCACCAGAGTGCCACGGTTTCTCAAATATGATGGATCGCGGTTTGGCAACCTCGTCTGCCAGTTCCCTCAGGACCCGCGGATGTATCTCATCAGGTCCCATGGACTTGTGCACCTTCAGGTTCTTTAAATGGTCTCGAACCTGATCTTCTCCTACAGCTGGCAGTTCTTCTTTTTCCCAGTCACAGCCTTTGCCTTCTGCAACTTGGGCAGTGCGGCTTGAGCTCTTGCCAGTGAAGACTGAGGTAAAGAACTCATTAAGTACCTCAGCCTTCTCTATATCCTGGGTCACCAGGTCTCCCGCTTTCTTCCGGAGAGGGCCCACATTTTCCCTGGTCCTCCTTTTATCATTGACATACCTATAGAAGGTCTTCCTGTTACCTTTAATGTCCTTGGCCATATTTAATTCCATTTGGGCTTTTGCTTTCCTAACCTGATCTCTGGTTTCTCAGACAGTGTCCCTGTATTGTCCTCAGGCTAACTGTCCTTGCTTCCACCCTCTGTAGGCTTCCTTTTTTTTTCCAGTCATTTGCAACAGAAATCTGCTCCTGAGTTCTTGTGTTTCTTGAAAGCATCAGTTGAATTTGGCAGAGTGTTCTGATTTCTAAGTTACATCCAAATATGATGTTCTGGCCATGCTAGGCTCTCTAGCATTTGTAACTCTTGTTAGAGAATTTAACTCCATTTCTTTCCAAGAATAGAACCACCACTTCTCTAAGTATTTGTTAGAAGGGCATATTGGAAGACAAATCTAATGTTCCACCTTTGAGGAGTGTTAGCCAGCAGAAAAATGAAATTCTCCTGGATTTAAAAATTATTCCAGTCCTTTTTTTGCTAAAGCTTACAGGAGTTCCCCTTTGTACCCAGAATTATATCTTATGAAGCAGCTATATTTTTATCCCTTCAGGTTTCTTGATATGGAAGTCACCTTCCTTTATATAGCATCCCAACATTCTTTTATTGCATCAAATTTTAAAGTATTTCCAAATTGTTTTCCAGTGGTGATGGGGAGTAATACGGAGAAAGACTATATAGATAATACTAGAAAGACAGGAGAAAAGGGCTAGTTCATGTGAAAAGAGCAGCAGCTAGGAAGAAACAAAGGTGGTAGAAAATGCAGGTATGATGTGAGTTAAGATGGTGCTGGGGACAGGGGAGATGGCTGAAGATGCAGTTGATGTGGTCACTGGTTCATTTGTAGTTCTGCTTGCTGTATCTCATTGCTGCAGAAGGCTACAAAGCGATGCTTACTTATAGGCAATGTTCACGTGTGGGCTTTGCTGTTTTTCACCCTGTCACTCTCCAAAGCCTCTCCTAGCTTTTAATCCCCTTAAGCCTCTAGTCTCGCACCAAAGCATGTCCCTCCTGAAATGTAATCCTCTTACTTCAGTTCCACTGCTATGCTCCAGTTATACCTGTGTGCTTGGGAGCATGTGCTAAAGGTTGGAGGAATTTAAATATGAAAGTACCTAGATGAGGAGTCGCCACACAGCTGTTGTCCAAAGTATTGTTTCTTAATCTTGAACCCCAAGATCCCAATATCCCAAATCCCAGGTTTTTTTGGAAAAGCCTGTAGATTCCTTATGCCATGGTGCCTCACCTGTAACCAGAAAAAAAAAAATAAAAAAATGAAAATTATTTGTATTACTCTCCGTTTGCTTGCCTCCAATCATGGGAATGAGGGTGTTGTGGAGCACCGTCTGTGTTCTCATGGACCACTGTGCTTAGAGATCTAAAGGCCATTGTACACCAGGGAAGTGCAAGGAGAATTTGGGATCACATTTGCAAGTGGAAGGGACAAATAGAAAAGTTTCAGGGGCGAAGATTGGTGGGGTGAATGAGAATGTTCTTCTGACTTGGAGGAAGCACTTAGTAGTAGTAGTAGCACTAGTAATGCACCTACTAGCAGGTGTAGTTAGTGCTTTACCAGGTGGTGGGCTCCAGGCTGCTCTTCAGGCAATTCCCAAAGTCTGATACACCATATGAAAATCAACACCCTGATGAGATCCAGCATGGAAATTTACATGCCATGACTGAGAAGAATGGAAGGGAGAGATCTCAGTCATGTTCTCCTTGCTTTGGCATTGCTTCACTGTACATGAAACTCATTGTGTGCAAACCATGTGCACTATTCAGCCAGATGCCTGTAACAGGACACAGCTGTTGGCTGTGACAGTGAGCAAACCACGTGTAAGAGTACGACAAGTAGGGGTGAATTTCACTGGAGGCAGCATAATTTCCCTGTGCCTCAGGTTTCTCCTCTGCCACATTTGCCTGCTTCAGGAGAATGATGTCAGACTCTAGGAGTGTATTTTGCAAGAGGCCATGAATTTCAAACTGGCCTCATCATGTCCCTCTTACAGTCTATCTTAGATATCCTCTTGTTCAGCTTTTTTTTTGGGGGTGCTCCGTAGTACTGTTCAGCACTGAACAACTGCAGTATTTCCCCTGGAAGGGGGAATGCTGTTTTGGAGGAAAGGTGCTATACAAGAATCACATTGATTGTGTGCTAAAGTTTCAACCTTGTGGTACAGCCTCATTTTCAGTGGCAATTTGGGTGTTACCTAAATGCATGTTTGTATTAGGAGAGGTTCTTCCAATTTTACATCCCCTTTTTGATGTCACCTGTTCTGTCTTCCAGGGTACTAGCAGCAGATAGTATTAGGGAACCTTACAAGAAGAGTACTTGTTTTGATGTGTGTTTTTGTAGAGAATTGGCCCCTTGTCCCTTTGAACTCTTACTTTTGTAATTTATCTCTCTGCTGTGCTACTTTATTCTTAGCTGCAGGATAAGACTGCCTATTTCACTGTTTTCAGTTTTTAAATATTTGAGTCTTAAGTGACTGGAAGAGTTCTGTCCAGCTGCTTTTTGCTAGAGAGATGTCTTCCCTCCCTGCCATGTGTTGAACAAGGGTTTGCAAGGGAAACTTACGTAAAGCCTGCAAGGAACACATCCAAGGAGCCACAGGCTTTTTCCATACCTGATATTTAAATGTCCCCATCTCCCTATTTTGAGGAGTATTAAAAGTTAATCTGTAAGATTATTAGGTGGCTGTCATAACTTCAGGGTGAACTGTACCTTTTGATCAGTTTTTAAGTGGTTACCCTTTCCAAGTGCCAGTCCTTCCTGCATTTTCTCACGAGTTGGTTCCCATTGTTTTTGTTTTGTTCCAGGCATCCCTGTTTACCAACCTCAGATTTTGGCTGACCTAACAAATTATTTAATCCCATCTGTGAATTTCCTCCTGGATGCCTGGGAAAAATGTAGTGACATCTGTAACTTTCTCAAAGCAAAGCACTTATGTATGGAATAGTGACAGTGAAGCAAAGGGTTAAAATGCAATAGACACCATGTGAACCATATCTGACTCTGCCTTTCCTTGGAAATTTACATCAGTCTTGCTCACCTTTTGTAAATGTCTATATTGAAACCCCAAATTGGGAATCTCCAGTATGGGGGAGTCTGCACGAGGACTAGGGTACTCTGGTTTGAGTCTTCGTGCTTTCAAGTCTCTGTATTTCAGAGCACAATCCAGTTGTTCTTGCAGGTTTCAGCCTTATCCCATACTACTGTTTCATCAGTCTCACTGCCTGCACTGCAGGATGCAGCTCAGCATCATCTAAGCCTTCCCCCTGGACTCCTGTCTTTCCTCAGAGTGCACATCTGGCTAAATAATCTATTTCATCTTTTAGAGAATGCCTGCATATTATCTGATATTTCTTTTTTCACTGGATACCTTCTGAAATGCCCCTTTAAAGCTAAAATCTCAGGAAGAATTTTGACATTTTGTAATGTCCAAATAGGCAATATCACTTGTCTGGGGTTTGGCCTTTAAGAGGAATGGATTTCCAAAGCAGCAGTTACTTATTCTTTAATCTCCTAGAAAATACTTCAGTGGTCATTTCAAACTGGAAGCATAGTACTTACATTTAGGGATAATTTTATAGTTTGCATTTTTCAAAACTAAGAGGAATCAGAAGTAGATGTTGGGAGAAAGGTATGAACTGAGAAGTTCCAGTCCTGGATCGGAACCTTGTTGTAATTGGATCAGCAAACATTTTGTCAATGTGATGCCCCAGGCATAAAAGGTGACAATCTGAGGATCCTACCTCATAAGTGAAACCTCTCTGCTGGATTCCAGAGCCTATGGTAAAGTCCCTATCTATTGTTTTAGCTTCTCACTCAATTCCAAGTGTAGAGCTCAAGAGAAAACAGCTTCCCTAGAGGTCTGACTATATGTATTTTCAGAAGGTTTACAGAAATGCCTTTAACCATTTAGTGGTTCTTTGTGGGTTTTTAGAAGTTACTTTTAAAAAATACAAAATGTATTTAAATAAAATCTATTGTCCTCTAAAACAGCTGCAGATTTCATAGATGTCCAGTCTGATTTCTGCAGATAATGAATGTGTAGAGAAGTGAACATAGAGAAGACTGAAAGTAAATTTTTAAAATCTAGCTTTGGTGAGTGTCAATTTAAAGGCAGTTTGACAAAAGCAAATTGTATAAGCTTATACACTTTTTTCTGAGAACTTTGATGCAATTTCCTGTGATGAAAAACTGCCCTTGCTCAAAGCTCTAGGGAATGAAGGGCAGGAGATTTACTGTGAATATGAGACTTATTTATAACTCTTTCCCCTTGAGAAATAAACTTCAGAAAATGCTATGTCAGTGCGTGTGCAGGAACGCAGTACAGTCTCCAGTAGGTCAGCCAGCACTCTGACAGCTGTGGTTCATTTTCTGTTTCGTAGGAATAAATGAGAAAGGCAGAGGAACCCAGTAAAGTGAATTGTTTAATACTGCTCACATAATATCAGTGCTTTTGAGTTGATGTGTGTTGCCATAAAAAACTCTGAAACCAAGCAGGATTTTACTGGAACTGGAGCATGAGAGTTGCGGAAGAAAATGAGTAAATGTCTTCACTTAACTGGAAAAGCTTTTATTCTAATAGGATTTTATTTTAGCAGAAAATGCAGGTGTTCCTGGGTTTGTGGTGGTAAATTTAGCTCTTATGATGCTGCTGCTGGCATTCAGCTCATTCAGACACACAAAAAACCTCAACCCTCCTTATTAGACAACGACTGTACTGAAGTTTCCCAACTGTATGAAGAGCAGTGCTCTTCTGGAAGGTGGCTTCTCTTCATCCAGTAGGTTTTGTTAGTCACCCATCTGATTGTCTCAGACAGTCTTCTGCTGTACTCTGATGATTTTAGGATTACAGTGATGGGAAATGAGGCTGCCTACATGGAGAGGCCCTTTTTCAGCTACAGCTGCCCTGACCAGAAGTGGTAGTTAGGGGTGCACTGAGCACCATACCCTGTATTCACACCACCTGCTTGGAAAACATACTTTTTTTTTTCTTTTGTTGTTTGTTGGCCTTCAGGTTGACTGCCCTAGTGAACTGGGTCCTTGGGCTCATCACTGCTTTATTTGGCCAACACAGCTGCACTGGGTTCAGCATTACTCAGTGTTGGCACTGCACAGTGATCCCTTCCTGCACAAAGGCTCTTTTAGAAGTGCTTCTGCTGAACATGGAGCAAATGTAGAATTCCATGTGCAAAGGCAAACGTGTTTTTCTAGCTGACTCTTACTGCAATTTCTTCTTTCTCTACTTCTCATGCTGTAAGGCAAATCAGTATTTTTAGAAATATTCTAGGTCCCGATCTGCTAAAGTGTGCCTGCTACCAGTTGCAGTTACTGAAATACTTTTTTTCAGATCAGTAAGTCTTCTTGAGACATTTCTTGTTGGTTTTGGTGGGACCACTGTATCCACATGGAGTGCTGGTGTATTGCTTCCTCCAGGAAATAGTACAAGTGTGTGTGTCTTAGCCTGCAATAGCTGGCTTAAGTCACCTGCATCCTGGTGTTCTTCTGGAGGTATGGGACACAACTGTGAAGTCTTGTTACTTAGCTACATGTCTTTTCTTCACTTCACCTTATTTATTTACTTTCTTTTTTAATAATCTGTTGCTTCAGTTGTCTTCATATAAAGACTTGTCTTATTGTTGACCACCCCAGTTGTCTGTTGCTGAACTCTTTGCCTTTCTACAGTATCTCTTACTAACAGAGGCTGAACTCCTGACACAGTTGACATTAGTGCTGGAATTCCCCCTGACTTCCAGGAAGCCAGGATTTCATTTCTAATGACCATATACAAAAGCTGTTGACCTGCCATTGGTTTTTACACTGTTTCAGTATTCACTTCCACCTGTTCCTTCCCCATGTTGGCATTTTGTTTGCTTTGTTGACTTCTGCTACATTTTCAAGAGAGAAAAGATCTGATAAGCTCTGCTTTTCAAGAAGTACTGCTGTTGAATACAGAACTAAAAAAAGATGTCCCTGACTGAATGAGGATAACCATTTTGCTTTCTGTGCCTTTGTGCGAGACTTTCCCCTTGTCTGTATGGCCATACTATCTTTTTTTCCTTCAATAACTTCTTTAAATTAAAAAGTTAAAATTGCTCTCCTAAACAAAGGTAAAACTCACGTTGGAATTTGTTTTCATCCTATTGGCCTCCTGAGTTGTGCTTATCTTCTCTGAGAGCAGGAAAGGTATCAAAAACTTAGACAATCTAAATCTTCTCAGCGTGTGTCTTCCACCAAAAAGTTTTTTTAAAAATCCATTTTCATTTGTGGGCATAAGCTATTGTGACATATTGGAGAAGATGGGAACATGATGTGCACATAAACCAATGATCAATGTCAGTAAACCGGGTAGCATCAGCTGTTAGACATGGATTTAGGTGGCGTTAACTGACTTGCAGATAGATGCTGAATTTTTGTCCTGCTCCTTTATCAGGGAACCACTTATTGAATGATATAGAGGAAAGATTAATCGAGCACATTAAAATTCTGGTTTTGTCCTTTACTTTCCTTGCATTTTCATCCTTCTTCCCTCGATATCTGTGATGTATGATGCTGTATTTTCCCAGTTCCCGCTGTATGGTTGAAAGGTAACCAGAATCAGTATTATATTCTATAAGTAACAGATCCTAGACATCCTCCAAGTGAGAGACTGCCAGTGTATCTGCTTGTGACTGAAGAATGCAGTATTTCTCAGTACATCCCCTGTTTGCCGGTTTCTGAAACTTGTTTATCTGTGACTCTTGGAAACCTGCACCTTCGTTTCCTTTAACGTTACTGAATATGTTGGTATTTCAAGTGCAGCACCTCAAATGTGGATATAAAGTTAAAGACTACAGATTTTTAGTCTGAAAAAGAAGTACATTTAGAGTGTGTTAAATCCTCTGTGTTTAAGGGAAGAGGCTTTTGCAGCTTTTAGCAGTGTGCAAATTGTAGAATTGCTTTGTCAGTGAGAAATGGCGATCTTGAGTCACTGCTGTTCACACAGGACTCACAGCAAAGGGAACGGTCTTCAAAGACAGAGATGTGAAAGCAAGAGGCACACATTAGCTTCTTCAGGTCTGAATTCTCCATAAAACCCTGAAATACACGATTCCAAAAAATTCCCTGGCTGTGCTGTTCTGTGGGAGGGGCTGGTTAGTGATGGCACAGCAGGCTGGGGATGTAGCCAGGTGTTTCAAAGCACTGCCTTACCAGGTTCTTGTCATATGTTGGTACTCTAATAATATAATGACTTTAAATGTCGACAATAGCAAACTGCAGAACACTGATAGCAATACTAGGTGCTCATGAATGACGGTGTCCCCAGTCCTGGTGGTCTGCCTGGTCCCATGTAGCCCCTTCTCTGGACATCCACTGCTTGGCTGCACCCAAAGCATCAGGTGAAGCCCCATGCGAGACCAGCTGTGCTTTCCTGGAAAAATGATATAAAATGCTCTCGGGTTACTGGTTGAAGTAGCCCACTACACCTTGAGAGTTCTTTTTTTACTCCATTTCTGGTATCAGGGATTGTGTTTTGGGGAAAGAGAGGGTAGTTGGCTGTATGTGTGCTTTCTGTAAGTTTTTTCTGTTAAGTTTTAACCTACAAAAGGTATGTAAGTGTGTGCATTCACACACATGTGTTCTTAGAATTATTTAGGCTTTATAGTCAGTTGGCCCCTGAATTTCCTGCATAATTAACCAGGAACTCTGAATGGTCACTTAATATATATATATTTTTGTTAGCAGATTTATACTTTAAAAGATTCTTGTTCTGCATTTTAAGTGTACTGCCCTTTAAATGAAGAGTGTACCTTTCCTCTTAGCTGTGAATCATCTTTCCTGCCGGAGCATGTTTTCCGTAAGTAGTTTCAGTTTATTTGTGTAAGGATGGTTGAATATGTTGTTTTTTCTTAGATTTTATTCTTTGTGTTTTCTTACAATTGTTGTAAGAAATGTAATGTGCTTAAAACTCTCCAGAGCATCACAGGTTAGATTTTCACAAGGATATCACTCTAACCAGTGCGTGCCTAAGCAACTTTAGTGGGATTTGTAGCACTTAGTTCATCATTTACCTACATTTCTGTGATCGTTTAACACTGAGTTTGAAATGCTGCGGGTCAGAATATTTTGCAAATTGCACTGATAAAAATGGGAAGATGAAATTTCAGGTAAAAGCAAGCTGGTCTGTACTGAGTAGCTATTACTAAACAGGTCTGATATCTACAAGTGCTCTTTGGAGAGCTCTTTTGTCATGTGCTTTTGGCCATATCATTTAAATGTTACCAAAAATATCCTGAATGCTTTCCCAGCATCATTTGGGAAGTGATTTCTCTAGTTGGTATTGGGAGTATTGTTTGCCCTTACGGTGTATGCAGTCAGAAGGGAATTAATAAGAGATCTTAATATCTTAGGATGGAAAGGGAGCAAAAGAAGTTAAAGTCCTGGAGCAAAATAGAAGCAATTTGAAGCATCAAATTTGTTTTGGGAAGTATCTGGTTTTCTAGTATTGTTCTGAATCCATGTTTCGATGCAGGAGACCTTTGTAACCTTGGCTAAGAGATGATTCTGTGATTCTCTGTTTTAACAGTATTATTCAATGATGTGAGTTGTAAATCTGAGAGGCTTTGTGGACCTTCTTAGCTGAGCAGAGGCAGTGATCCAGTCATGTGCATCACATCCAGGTTACACATGATGTGCACATTGCACAACCGCCTGCCACTCTGCCCAAGGAGCATGTTCTAGCACACAATCTGGTCTTGCAGCGAGTGACTGAACCTGCAAAGATGTGTAGACACCAAGAAAGGCCAGCTCTTCAGAGAGTGCATCCAGGCTGCAGGCTTCCTATGTCTGTTGGCAGCTTGAGAAATTCCAAATTGCCAGTTGCTTAGAGGGTTTTTTAGTCTGTGAATGTTTAAAATCATCAATTGTTTTGGCATATTGTAGCATATAACGAGTATTTCAGCAGTTGCATTGAGTGCAATTACTTCACAAAAAGGTAGAATGTTATTCCTTTTAACCTGTTTGTAATTGCTGGCTTTCTCAGTGTTTGCATCCCTCTTTCTGCTGTAAAATAGATGAAATTGTTTGAAATGGCATTTTCACTGTCACACAGGTAAGCTTAATGCGTACTGCTTCCATGATCGAAGGGTGTGTATTTTTGGATCATGTCTTTTGTAGTTCATATAATTTGTTCCCTGAGGAAAGGATTCATTTTTATGTGTTGCATCGGATAAAGGCATGCATCCATTTTAGGCAGGTTGTCTGGCAACAGCAAGGTAAGAACATAAAACTTGTTGGATGTTTGCAGTTTACTTTTTTTTTTAGAAATTGGGCACATGGCATGTGAATATGGTAAGTGTGCAAATTAATGTAATTTTAGTGAAGTGTACCAGACTGATGGTCTTGTGCAGAAATTAAAATTTGCTCTTCCAGGTGAGACAGCCTCACCTTAGCAAGAAGGCGGCTTTTCTGTCATCTTCCATCTCGAACAATTAAAGAGGGGAGGTGGTGATCAGATCTCCATTTTGAAATGGCAGCTGAAGATGCAGGTTATCTGTAATCAGATGCACTTTGTGTAGAGCCTTTGAAAGTAAAACAAAGCAATGCAAAAACCAGAAAAATGGCATGTTGAAAAAAAGTCTGGAGGACATAGCCATGGAGAAGAGGGCCTTTTTGAAGAGAGTGATCTCCTGGCCTTGTCCAGTATATGGTTGGACTCAAGAATGGATCCAAGCGTTGTATTCCACATACTCCTAAGACTAAACCGGCAAGACTGAGCACACAGCCCTACGCAATGAGTAAGGACTTACACGGGGGTGGACCATATCTGGAGCATGTAGGGAGCTGCATGCCTGTCAGGTTTGCACAGTATCAGGCACATCTATGCAAGCTCTAAGAGCTATTCAGAAGGCAGACTGGAGATGGAGCTGCTTGTGCTTCTGATCACACTGTGGTGCTGTCATAGGCAAGAGATTCTTATTTAAGTTCAAAATTCTGCTGTGTTTGCCTTGTTCTTTGAATTCCCTCTCATTTGTATTTCTTGTGAGATGTTAGCCTCCTTGACTCCCCTCCCCAGACCTCCAAGGGGCCTGTTCTTTGAATTTCTTGAACTCTGCCATTAAAGCCATTTGGTCTGTCATTTTTTTCCTTTCATTGATCTTTCTTTTCTGTTAAAGCCATATGATCTTGTGATTTTATTTCTGTTTCTGATGTTCTCAGGCACAGCTGTAAATTCAGCACATGGAATAAAGCTTGTTAATCCTTCTGTGGTTTACTTCCAGTCTTGTTTTTTTGCCTTTAGGTTGTTTTTCTGAGTTTGTTTTCTACTATGTGAAGTGGCTTGATATGAACGTGAATGAACAAGTTAGCAAGCTCCTTTGTAGTCTGAGTAATCCACAGTGAACTTGCTATAGATTTTTCCGCTCTCATGGAAAATCTGAAATCTTGTATTGGCCTTCTGCACTCATTCATGAGTTGCAGGTCCCAGACAATCAAGTGAAGTAATCCAAAATCAGAAGATAATGGACTAGATGGATGAGGCAGATTGTTTGGATTCCTTTTTCAGTATTTATAGTGGGTCTTCAGGAAGGCAAAAAAGGAATAGGTGGTGTGATTTCCATCACCCCCTCAGTTTCCAGTGTCCAGGGGTAAATACTGCACAAGAGCAGAAATGCAAGGTATAGATGCCATTACTTTTCTTTGATTAGATGCCATCATTATTCCTTTTGTTACTCTTCTAGTTGCATGCAAAAATCATTGACAAACCTTGATGGTATTTCATTGTATTTTACGGACAACAATTTGAAATGAGCAAGGTTTAAGAAGGTTGCCAAGCTCTGGCTTTGTAAACTGTTTGTAAGTTTATTGCTCTTCCATTATGACCTCATGACTGCCAAAGAAATAAAAGTTATATTCCATTGATATAATGCAAAATACCATTTCCTACTGAAGTAATTAAATGTTGGGATTCTGCCAGTCATGAGATCTAGTGCTGACAAAGCTTTTTTAATTTACCAGTCCATTGTTTTTGACAGATAAAGACAATCACACAAAGCCTTCTCCCATTTCTTTCTTCTCATTCTATCCACTACAGACAATTAAGTGCACATGCGAATATTATCAACAACAACAATCCCTCTTTCCAAGCTAAAAACGTGTGTTCTTTTTAATTTCTACTGTTCAGATATAGGGTTGCAGTGCAAGATTTGCATAAATCGTAGGAAGCGGTTGTTAGGAAATCAGACACAGTTATGAAACCTGAAACAGTACCTGGGTGTTTATGGCTGTGTGTTTATAGAACAACTGTGCATTCATGCTCTGGTCGTGGGACTTGATGGAAGAACTGAGTTTCTCTTCTGACTTGCTGCTTTGCTATGCAAGGGTCATTCAAATACTCAGGATTTCAGCACTTCACCATTTCAAGCAATGGCACTCTCTTTCCTGTTTTGTAATTCTCTTAAGATCTAAGAATCAGAATTGCTGTGTGAATGGGAGCATTAATTATTTGTTCATTCTCTTCTGCAGAGGTTTGTTGTTTGTTTTTTTTTTAAGGAAAGCAACAATTTACCCGGAAGATTTTGTTGAAATGGTGCCTGTGCCACTCGTTGATCACAGCTAGTGATTTTACTAGATAATTGGTCTTGTGCTTAAACTATAATTGTAAAAAGCAATTGTAATGCACAAAATGAGATTAAAATGGCTTTAAGATTCCAGGTAGAAAACAAGCAGGCAGTGTCCTAGCCAGTCTGCCCTGGTTTGTTTAACTGTGTCTCTATTGGGCTGAGGCATAGGTACTTACCTTGTAGGGATCTGCATCCTGGGTGCTGCAGTAAGAGCATCACCAAAACAAAGGGCTCTGCTCTTCATTACGGAGATTTTAGTTGGAGAACTCTTATCATTAGATAAGGATCACGTAAGATAATGTAACATAAAAGGTGTATTGCAAAATGGGGAATATATTGCCCTATCAGGTCACTGGTGTGTTAGAGAATTAAGATTTCAGGAAGCAGGCACATGCTAAGTTCACATGTAGCCATTAGTGACTTGGGAAGGACGGAGGACCTTCCTCAGGTGCCCTCTGTCCTCCTTTCCCAGAGTAAAAGAGAATAAAAATCACCTTGCTAAGCCATTGGGATCTAGCTTACACTTTCTTGTCCACAAAGGAGCAGAGATAAAGGTGAATTTAGTATTAGCCCTATGTAGGACTGAATGTAGCCTGGGATGTAGCCAGAAGGCTACAGAAGCTATGACATTGCTCTGTCAGTTGTCTTCTATTTACCTGCCTCAGTGACTAAAAACCAAAATGTTGGAAACACAAAATCCAAACCATTTTACCAAGATATTTTTCTCCTTCCATCCTGGTGAGGATATCCAAGTGGTATTTCTTTAGGGTGCTCACGTGTTGAGGCTGCATTAAGTCTGCAGCTGAGTTTGGAGAAAGGTTAGCATCATACATTGGTATTGTTAAGCGCACAAGAGCAGTTATGGCTGCCTGAATTGTTATCTGTGGATGGGAACCCTCCTTCTGTCTTGGGTGATAGGAACTGGTGTTTTGGGGTTCACAAGGCTTCCGGGTTTAGCTGTGTGAGTACATAGCTGTTGTGGTTAGTGGAAAATAGGTATGTTATGGTAGGGAAGAAAGGGTGACATAACTTGAAGTGTTGAATGTGGAAGACTGCAGTAAATTGGAGGATAGGAGGGAAGTGTTGGCTTCTAGATCTGCTGAACTGAGAAGGGAGAGGTGTAATACAAGAGTAAGAGAGGAATGGTGGCAGAAGGGAACAAGAGTCGGCAAGGTGGAGAAGGCAAGATGAAGAGCCCTGCAGGAAAGCAGATGTGAGCGGAAGCAACAGGAAGGAGGCAGCTCTGTCACTCACAGTAGGGAGTAAATTCAAGGGGAAGACAGAAAAAGAAAGAAAAGTTGGGGAGATTCAGGCAGTTGCAAGCAAGTGCATCCAAAGTTTAGAAAAGCATGTCACTATAGGAATGGGTAGCAGTTTTTCTGGTTTTCAGTCATTTCCCTGTTTCTGCCTTCCTCTTTGTTTCACTAGAGCCAGACTCTGATGGGGATCTCAGAGCAGCAGCTGGCAGTGAGTGGCTCAGGCAAAGTTAGAAGTTGCACTTGTAATTTTTTCCTATCTAGATTTTTTTTTTAAGTGCCTGCCAGGTGGTTCTAGTTGAGTAGGCTGATTCTGAAAGGCAGGATTCCCATTATCCCATACAGAAAGACTAATCTGCTAAAATAGAGTGACACTTGCTTTATCTGGTGATAATTGCATGGTCCATGCTGGCAGATGTTGGATTTGTCTTGACCTTTCGTTCAAGTGCAAAGACTAACGCTTTTGCAAGAGGGAAGAAGAGCTTGTTTGGAGCTGTAATTACAAGACTGTAATATGTTTTACTGTACAATGGGAACATACCAGAAAAAGTCTCTGAAGACCTTTATTTGTTGGGTAGTGATAGTACCATAATAGAAGCTTAGTCTTTCCACTCCCATATCAGTATTAATCTGTGATTAACTGGTAAAAGATCCCCAGATGAATGCACCCGTGATAGTGTGAAAAGTGAGCTTTTGTTTGTTTGCCTTTAAAATAATTTCTATCTATTTAACATTTCTGTTCCTTACTTAGTAATTATGCCTGCCATTAAATCTACCTATTCCAGGAGCTTGTTCCGTGGCTTTATGGCTCTTTTCTGTCTTAATGACTGGAAAACATACAATACCCTAATGTACCGCAGCATGGGAAACACCAGCAATCACTGGCTCTGTTTAATGGCTTCCACAGTACTTTTTCCTGAAGGATAGATGTTTTTTATTTCATTTGCAAAAGAGAATTAAACAGCGCAGCTAGACTTCATGAACTGTATTACTTAGAGGTGTTTCTGTTGCTGTCTTAATGATTTAAAAAAAAATAATTGTTTTGGTCCTTTGCAGGAGTTGGCAAGAAAGCACTGTACATTCCTTCAGCAGGGTGCTACTTGAGTGATCATAGTGAACTGGAAATTGCTGTTGCACAGTGAAACTTGGTTGTTTATCTCTTTTCAGCTCAACACATTTTAAAGTCTGCATGTATGTAAACTGCGAGACTTGGAGCAGCTGTTTAGAAAAATATCCCTGGTTAGAAGACAGGCTATGACAGCGTCAGTCAGTGTCTAAGGGCTGAAGCAGTTTTATCTGGGTGACAGATATTTGGTAGTTGACAGACCAACCAGAATGGAAAATGGGTGTATATTTGCAAGTCTGCACTAGATCTGGTAGTGGTTGTTGGGTCAGTTTTCACTCCTTGAAAATATGGTTGAGTTGGTGCTTTCCTGCCAGCCAGTCTAAGTAGCCCGTTAGAGTACAGATTTTGGCTAACCTGGGCTAAGGCTGTAGTGAACTTCTTGTTAACTTTATGGATGCACCAACTTTATGTGGTAAAGCAACTGAAATGTGAAAGAGCACTTGGGTGTCTTGGAGTTCTTTAGAAATATCACTGATACTTAAATATAGGTATGCATGTATGCCATAACCCTTAAGGGAATATTTTTCAAGACCACTATTTTTGTTTAAAAATTATAGAATCATAGAATCATAGAATCATAGAGTGATTAGGGTTGGAAGGGACCTTAAAGATCATCAAGTCCCAACCCCCCTGCCATGGGCAGGGACACCTCCACTAGACCAGGTTGCCCAAAGCCTCATCCAGCCTGGCCTTGAACACCTCCAGGGATGGGGCATCCACAGCTTCCCTGGGCAACCTGTTCCACTGTCTCACCACCCTCATAGTGAAAAATTTCTTCCTAATGTCTAACCTAAATTTACCCTCTTTTAGCTTATACCCATTACCCCTTGTTCTCCCACTACACTCCCTGATCAAGAGTGCCTCCCCATCTCTCCTGTAGGCCCCCTTCAGGTACTGGAAGGCTGCTATCAAGTCCCCTCGGAGCCTTCTCTTCTCCAGGCTGAACAACCCCAACTCTCTCAG